>JAKKIB010000178.1:10997500-11247500 GCA_023089585.1 Melophagus ovinus
GCAGCAGTAGCACCAACAACAACAACAACAAAAACATCCACAGAAATAACAAAAAGAAAAAAGAAAAAAGAATGAAAAATCATTTAACACTAAATTAGGAGTGTATCGAGGAAATCAAAGAAAAAAGAAGAAGAAGAAGAGGATGGAGTTGAAATAGAATAATTACCAAAATGAAGTGAACATTGAAAAGGGCATTGAGGATAAATTGGCATGGCAAAACACAAAACTACAAACAGATAATAGTAATAAAACAAAATGCAGACAGACAGACAGACAACAGATAGACAGACAGATAGACAATGCAGAACTTTATTTGTATGTAGCATAATTAAATTGTGTGTGAATGTAAGTTAGTTTGAAAGAAAATAAAACAATTGACAATTGATTGAGTTGATGGTTGATGGTCGCTTTTTGGTCAAACTTTCATTTACTTCCCCCCCCCCCCCCCTTATTAATTTTATTCTATTTATTCTTATCTATTCCTTCCTTCCTTCCTTTCTTGGTCCTCTTCCTGCCTTACTCCACTACCTTCTTTCCGTCTCTCCTTACGCCCAATTGTCCTTTGGAAATTTTAATACTTTTGTAGTGTATTAATCATTGAAAATGTGACGCGTCTAATGGAAGTGGGAAAATTAGTAAATTATTCTGTGAAATGTCACCGTACTCTACAGCGGCCACTAAAATAATTAAAATGTATTATCCAAATATAAATCGTCTCTTAATCGAATATTAAAATAAATGACACGTTTCAATCCATGATCATGTTTATATTACATATAATTTTGAAATCGTACGCTTATCTAGAAAATTTTAAAGCAAAGTATTAAGCCCAATAATATCACAATTCATATGTTGCAATCATAATCAAATTAAACTGATTCGTTTATTGAAAATAATCTTAAATTGCTTGTATTATTAATTAACATTCTTTCAAAATTGCATGTTTTTGAACTGAATATAAAAAAAATGCTTTAAAATTGGAGCGATATAGCATTTACTTAAAGTGATATAAAAAAAACATGTTAAACTAGCCTTTATCTCTATAACTCTTTCACTAAATCGATTAATCTCGACTAAAAAAAAAGTTACGCTTAAAATATATTTTCATTAATTTTGACTTAATTTACCCGATTTCGCTGCTAAATGATCTTTCTTATCTCTTTTCAAATACTCTGAATAGTGTTCGCCATTAGAATTTTTTGTTGTTGTTGTTGTACTACTACTAGTCGCTAACGTAATACCAGATGGTTTATCCAATTTATAAATTGTCGATACCGGTTTATGTGTACTGAACAAACCATCATCTCTGTAACCACCATTATTAACATAATCATAATCGTAACGACTTTTCGAATTACTACTTAAATCATAATTTGGTGTACGGGTGCGTACAATTTCTGGCAAATGAGCATAATAAATAATACGCCGAAAATTGCGTGGATATCGATTTGAATGCATTGTACTAGTCATATAGGAATCAGAATGTTTAGATGTATCGTAAGATCTTTTATCATAAAAATCATTATTATTATACATTGAAACGTATTCACGTAATTCGGGTAAATCATAACGCTGATCAGGATAATTATAATAGGGTTCCGGATATCGTGGCTTTCTTGGGCTATAACTATCGTATGGATCATAATGGCGTCGATGCAGAAAATAATCTTCGTAATTTTGTCCATTGTAACGTGAATTTTGCTCATCATAACTGAAATTATATCAAAAAAATCAAAAAGAAAAATTTTGTATAAAATTGAATTAATTGAATTATAATTACCGATCATAGCGGCGTAAATATGGATCATATGAACGTGATGGATGCATTTCATAATTATAGATTGGTGTTAGGGCAACATATTTTCTCTCATCGTATCGTGGCCTAAAAAAATCTTCTGTGTTTTTAGTTAATACTGGCGGTGGTGGCAAGATTTTCATTGGATCGTGTTCTTTACGTGGCTGCGTTATAAAATTCACTCTAGCCTGGCGGCCATTATAACTTATAGTATCATCGGCCTGTACAGTTTCATCTTCTGAATTTACACTCTTGTTTGCATTCTTCCAACTGGCTAAATGTCTTTGTGAATAATAATCATAATCCGGATCCATAATTTGCTTTTCCGCTTTTGGCAGCTGCTCTATTTTGTCTTCAGTTTTATTTCCAATCACATGTAAATCGGCTTTTACAATTTTCTCACCTTTCACTTTATTTAAAGTATTACCCAATTTAGGCGGTTTATATAATTCAACGAGATCTTCATCAACTGTATTGATTGATTGTTGATTTTTTTCTAAAAACTTTTTATGAGCATTTTTGGTAATAGTTAATCCTTTAGCTTCATCATATTCAGCTGATGAACGTTTATTACGTATGGCCTTATTATTTTGTAAGTCTCGCAACATTTTACGGTTTTCCAAATAAGTTGAATCAGTGCTATAATATTCAGCTGAATCATCAAATATATAACCCTCCAGTATTTCAACATCTTTTGGTATTTGAATGCAACAGATTATTCGACCGTACATTAGAATTACTACCATTTGAAGAATCATTTCGAATTGAATGTTTTATGTCTTGGAAATCCAACTAATTGATAGAAAAATTAATGTTTATGCTTAATCTATATTTTCATATAGAGAAACTCTCAATTAAGCCTTTAAACAAATTATAATTCAACATATTTTCCGCCTTTAAAATTCACGACTTTTCAAAAAGAAACATGTTTTAAAAGAGAAACGTGTTTTTTAAAGAGAAATCCGAAAATATGACTGCAAAGTAAGACCATTTTCAAAAAGAAAGTTTACAATAGAACAACCTTTTGAACAAAGAGATTTATTTCAAAATTTCTTAGGTTGTCCACTAAATAATTGCCAATTTATATTATGCCAGATTTATTAAATGATGAGTCTCTTTATGTATTAAAGCCACACACTAAACTTTTCTGCAATTTTTCATATTATGTGAAAACAATTTAAAATGGCACTGTAATCGATCTGATAATAGATTTTTCAAATTTTAATTGGACAGCTTATTTTTCAACGAATATCTAATGATGCCAACTTAAACTGCATTATCTTAATTTATGGGAGTAAATATCCTTTAAATGTAATTTAATATAATTATGAACATTATTTTACTAAAAATCTAACTTCCAGAAATCACTTTTAATCTAAATTCACGATATTTTGATAATAAAATGAAATGGATTTGCATGTTGCGTACATTTCATTTAGAGAAATAAAATAGATTCTAAAAATTTTTAACATAAAATTTAAATTACGACCCATTATGATCCATTATAACCCAGAAATATAAGTCAACTTTACCTCACAACTTTTGACCGAAACAAATTAATCAATATAAACTATTTGAATTGACAGTTAAAATCCAACTAAATGATATCAATTTAACTGTCATATACTGTCATACAGATTTTTCAATATTTGCGCATTTTTTCTTTATTTCTTTTGTTCTTTTTGTTGTTTTGGTTTTTATTTTCTTTTTTTTATTTTGTTTTGTAATTAATAAAAGGTATTGTATTATGAATTTATCTGCTATGCATAATAATGTGAATAAGAATAGTTCATAGGAAGTTAAAAATTTTATGGCTACCCCGTGCTTTGTGATGCATGAAAATCTACAAATGCAGCAATGATGGTGTTTTATTCTATTCTAACATTTTAATAAAAATTCAATTCGTTATAAAAATTTTTACTTTGCCAAAATGACTGTAACATCTCAAAAAAGGGTTAAATTCCAAATCGATTAAGTTGCATCTGTCCTTCTGTCTGTCTTGTGCTGTAAATATCTTATTGGTCGCCAAAAATTAAGATATCAGCAGATACTTTGAAAGAATGTTCCAAATTGGAAGTTTGTGAGGAAAATGAAACGAATTAATTAAAAGGCTTAGGCCACAAGCTTCACGTACATTTACATCATTCGGATAATTCCTTAATTATTGCATTAGTAACGATAGATAAAGTAGAAATTGTCTACGTTTGGTGTACTTGCAAAATGCGAAAAAAAAATCGCCTAAAACTATCAGCTGTTATACCTAATCTAAGTGGTAGCCATTTAATATTAGACTTCAGCCCAATCTAATTTTTTTAATTATTACAAATGCATTTATAGAATATAGATTGATAATGAAGCTACACCAATTCAAAAAAAATCTTATTTCATAGTTAACTATATGCGATATGTATACACACAAAGGTGCAGTCAGCCAGTCATCCAATAAGACCATCACTTAATTCTTTGTGTATAACGAGTTGTAAACATCAATACAAGTGCTCCCACATAAATTAATCTACCAATTTATATCAAATAAATGGAAATGAAAATGCTAAACTTGTGCGTTGTATTCCAATACTAATATTTCTACTATGTGTGTGCATGTGTGTGGTTAATGAATTTTGGCCGTCATCATCTATCTATCATCTAAAATTACTGAAGCGCAAGATTATAATGCCCTTTAATGTTTCATTATAAGTCTCTGTATTAAGAAGAGTTTTATGTTGTGGCCTTAACATGACATTTTATGCATTAAAATTTTTAAATGTTTAAATCTTTACACAAAAAGCAAAAAAAAAATAATATTTTCATAAAATTTTTATATACGTAATAATTTTGTAGAGCCATGAGCTCTACAGCTCCATGCAGCTTTTTAGTGTAATATTTAATATAAAAAATTTTTATAGGAAATAATATAAAAACCATAACATGGAGATTAAGCAGCCGTAATTCCGGTTAATGTAGAATAATTTAAATGTAAATAAAATGTGAACAAAATGACAAAATGACAAAATGACAAAATGACAAAAAAAAAGAAAAACGCAATAAGATTGGCAACAATAACAAAAAGGTCACGTAAAAATCAATGCAGCAACATCTTACATGATCGACAAACGTTTGCAATAATCAATTGGATTTTCACTCAAAATGCAGTGATTTTAAAATGAATGATAGAACTTTAAAATGGAAATAAGAAGCAACAAAGTAAAGTTTACAATAAATTTATTGTACTCACTTTAAAAATTAAGGCATAAGTGACGCATTTTACTTTAAGTTACATTCTTTTAAATTGAGAAATCTTCATAAGAATTATCAGCACTTTTATCTAAAACAAACTATTTCTTGGGTAATTTCGATGTATCCAAATTATGAATTTCTCTTAAAAATTACAATTTTCAAAGCAAAATAAATGAGAAATTCTTGTAAAATTTCATTTGAAATAACCTTCAAAATTAAACAAAATTATTTTAATGATTTTATTAAAAATGAATTAACTAAGTTTTGAAAATTTTACAAATTATATTTACTAAAAATGTTTCAATCATTATTCGGCAACTTTATCATTTTGCCAGTTAACTAATCATGTAGTTTCCTACATGAACTAATTATTGAACTTATGATTAAATTAGCAGAATTTCAACATTTATTCACAGGCCTAAATATAAATATATTTAAGTTATATTTTACATGCTTTTGTCTGATATATAAAAAGGTCTTTGAACTTTTGTTGTAAACAAATATCAGATATTTTCAATACAAATTTTGTATGGTTTTTTAGACACATAGACAATTTATATGTACATATGAGGGTAAATATCATTATGTACATGAAAAGCTTTGAAATTTATTATTGCGAATAATTATTTCATTAATAGAATATTTCTGATTATATTCATCAAATTTTGCACATAATTCTAACATTCTTTGCCATTGATTTACATCCGGATTGGAGTGCTTTACTAAATTCTCACTTATACTTAAACAATGCTTTAAAAATCTGAAAAAAAAGAACAGAAAGGAAATGTGTAAAATAAATATTTATTTTGATTTGAATAGCAAATGTTGTGACCACTTGGTCACATCCTTCCTTACAAGAAACTCGTATTCATCTATGCGCACTTTTAAAATGAATGGTCAGAAAATATGAAAAACTTGTGTAATGTTTAAGACGTTATTACAAATTTCTCGAGCCCTTTATATAAAAGGCCTTTATCTCCTCATTACAAGTGGATTAAATTTTGTTCTGTGATGATTTTATGACTTGAAAAATATCAAACTTTCTTATTGATTCTATGTCTCTTATGGTAAATATAACGATGTTTAATGTTTTATTACCTTCTGGATCTTTCAAAAATTTTTTCTCAAGCAAAATGCCTGGTTGTTGTTGTTGTATTATAATAAACATTTCGTGAAGAATGTCCAATATGCCAATCAAATAAATATAAATCTGAGGCAAAGCTCGAGTTAAGTTGCATAATGTTTGACGTTGGCGCGAATGCAATTCTCGATGCTTTAAACGATTGGAATTATGCTCCAATGACTGCTGACAATTGTAAAATATTTGAGAAATATTTGCTGTTATTTTTTTTAAACTCAACATCAATTCATGCTCTTTATGGGGTCTTTGAAATATTAACACTTTACTATCTAAACGTTTGTCTATTTTAAAATATTTTTGCAATTGTATGGCTTCAATTTTTTCCATATCCTGCAATTGGTTAAAGATTTTTGAAAATGCAAACTTTGTTTGGCAATTTAAGTGTAATTGACTCTCGTAGCCCAACAAAGTTTGTATTTTATCAGGTAATAATAAATTGAGGAAAAGTTGTAACAATATGGCAGATAATTGACAATTATTTAAAGCTTCCAAATAAATTTCACCATGACTGATTTTATCTCTTAAACGACAACCATTTGGAGCAAGAAATAGGTCATACATTAATTTAAAACAACCTTCGGCAGTAGGATGCCATTTAAAATTTAACAATTCATTGCAATTTTCATTGGACCTTGGCACTTCTGTTTCAAATATAGTATCCATTGTTATATAATATTCATCGATTTTAGCTTCAACATTAAATTGATTTATTTGGCCATAATATAAGCGTAAAATTAATTCGATTTGTGGCAAAATCACAATAATAAAACGAACATACTCTTTTTGAGAATAATAAATTAAAAGCTGCTGCCATATTCTTAAATAATTTCCATCAAATTGTGAATGAGAATTTTTTAGCAATTCTATATAATTTTGTCCATTAAAATTATCATATTTTAGCTTTGCAGGAAATTTTTCTAAAAAACTTGTATAATCTTTAATTTGCGGCCGTTTGAAGTTCATTTTAAATTCCATGGCATTTAACTTTAAACCTAAACTGTGTATGATGAGAAGCAATACGCTATGATAGATATCAGGTATGCCATTTATAGGGGGAAAACCATGCCAACATATATTCCGTAAATTTATAGAATTTGGTGCACCCAATAAAATTTTCAAGAATAACATCGTCTGCCAGCCAAACACTTTTTTTAACTCTTCACTGATTATAAGTTCTTTTAAAAGATGCGGTGCCTTGTTTCTACCTTGATTAACAGTTAGATAAACATTTGCTAAGGCATTTTCTAATAAGGCTGTCAAACATAATAGACTTTCCAATATATGCAATGGATTTGAAATTTCATCATTATTCAAATTCGTGTACAATTTCCAATATTTTATATTATTATCCAACCAATTCATTTGTAATGGATAATTGCCATTATCAACTAATTTTAGAGTACTTTTGGTATACTGAAATATCGGTGTTAAAATTTTATAACATTTTAAGTAATCTTTATATTTGTAATCAGCCAATTCTGTAAAGAGAATCAAAAATATTATTGTAATACAAAACTTGCAAGCAAACAGAAACAATGCAAATTTACATACTTTGATTTATTTGCTCTTCATTTTTATAATCCAACGGCCATAATTTAAGGATAATTTCTTTAAAATTGAAACATAATCGGGAATCTATAAAAATATTTAAATGATTCTCATCATCATCATCATCATCATGGGAAATTTTATAAAATTCTGCTACTTCTTTGCTGATTAAAAGTTTATTTTCTAATATCATTTTATCGTGTTAATAAATTTATTTAATTAAGTTACACATTGTACATTTTAGAATAATAAATAAATAAGTTCGACTATAAATTAATATAGTTTGATTAGTCCAAATTTATGTAATTTATCATATTACATTATCATATTAAATTTACAAAAATTCGTTGAAATTATCTTTTCCAACTACACAAATGCACAAAAATTATGCAAGCCGCTGAAATTTCAATTTATTTCAAAATGGTTACGCAATCATTAGATTACACTTTTTTTTTAATCACTTTAAATATTATTACACGATACTTCAAATTTACTCTTTACCTCTTTACTTCAGTCACCCATTCAGTTTTGCCGAAGAGTTGAACTCTCTGACTTGTAATTTGAAGTGTACTTAGTTTATATGGCCTTATCATTTAATTCTCTCATCTCGGTTACATTTAAATGTATACTAATAAAAAGTAGGCTTCGATTGCATTTGATTTGAAGACATCACTTTTGTCCAGTCATTCGTAATAAATCAATGAATGGAATGTTATAGAATGTTAGACAAAAATATACAGCGAATAATTAAAATTTTTGTATTGGCTTTTATGCAAATAATCGACGCCCAAACAGTATGTGAATTATCCAAACTAAATGAAAGTCAATCAAATTTTCCCGAATATTTTAAGTTTGGTGTTGCTACAGCTGCCTACCAGATTGAAGGCGGTTGGAATGCAGATGGACGTGGTCCATCTATTTGGGATACTTTTACACATCAACATCCAGACATGATAGATGACCATTCAAATGGTGATGTTGGTCCAGATTCATATTATTTATTTGCTAAAGATTTAAAAGCCCTAAAAGAATTAAACGTTGATTATTATCGTTTTTCGATATCTTGGAGTAGAATACTACCAAATGCTGATATAACATCAAAAAATTCCAAGGGTATCGATTATTACAATACAATTATCAATGATTTATTAAGAAATGGCATAGAACCCATGGTGACAATGTTTCATTATGATTTACCGGAGGCCCTTAATCTTTATGGAGGATTTACGAATTCTCTATTCATTAAGTATTTTACAGCTTATGCAAAGCTATTATTTGAAATTTTTGGAGATCGTGTCAAATATTGGATAACATTTAATGAACCTTTCGATTATTGTGTACCAGGTTATGGTAATGGTAATTATCCACCAATGGGTAAAGCATCTGGTATTGCTGATTATCTATGTTTGGATAATACATTAAAAGCTCATGCTGAAGCATATGAATTATATAAAACTATGTACAAGCCGTCTCAAAAGGGTAAAATCGGCATTACAATTAGTAGCCGTTTCTATTTCTCGAAGACCAATAATATTTCACAAGTTGATCGTGCAATGCAATATTCTTTAGGTTGGTTGGCATACCCGATATTCGGTCCTACCGGAAATTATCCATCAATTATTTTAAAAGATATTAATGATAATAGTAAGGAAGAAGGCCGAGCTTGGCCACGTTTACAAAGTTTAAGTAATGAATTTCGCAATCTGATCAAAAATTCCGCTGACTTTCTTGGACTAAACTACTACACATCACGTTTCGTTGAAGAAGCTAACAAACCAATTGGCAAAAAGCCATCCATTGAGTATGATTCTCGTTTAATATATAAAATAAATGCAAAATGGCGTAGGGCTAAATCTAAATGGCTTTATTGTGTACCCGAAGGCCTTGAAGAGATATTAAAGTAAAGTAAATGGAATAAATCGCATAGAGTATAATTTTTTTCATCATTTAATCATTATTGTTTTATAACAATAGTTGGATACGAACAAATTATAATAATGTTGAAGTGATTATTACTGAAAATGGTTGGTCCGATAATGGAATATTAGATGATATTGAACGCATTGATTATATTCGGGCTCATCTTCAAGCTGTTTTAAATGCTATAAGCAAAGGTTGCAATGTAACACGTTACACACATTGGAGTTTAATTGATAATTTTGAATGGCAACGGGGTTATACGTGAGTTTGTTTCAAATCTAATATAAAAAATATTCTAAATAATTACTTGCATTGCATTTTTATATATAATTAAAATTAATTTGATGTTGTTTTCTTTTAGTGAAAAATTTGGTTTATATTATGTTAACTTTAGCAGTCCGAGTAGAGAAAGGATATCCAAAAAGTCGGCGGACTTTTACAAAACGGTTATTGAAAGTAAAAGTATTCCTGGGAATGCCATATAAAGAAGAACATCTAAATGCATAATTCATAATTAAAAAGAAACGTTTTAAATAAATGCTATTTTTAAGTATTTAAAACTTGGAACTTATTTTACTTTTTTATATAATTTTTCAAGAGTATAGCGATTCTTATCAGTTCCAGGTAGATTGTTTAGTAATTTCGTGTCACAGAAGTTGAAAAATTAATTTGTAATTATGTGCATTTACCTCAAAACTAAATTTAAATTATTATGCATTGTAGAATTTCAAATTAATTACAAATGTGCTCTTTTATTTGTCAAAGTCAACAAATTTTTTGATTATATTTCCCACCTTTTAAAAAACGTTGCAACTAGTTTGATTTTGAGACATCGAAAAATAAGTACTGCCAGTAAGAAAAATTACGAAAAACAAACCATACAATCAAATATGTTTGACTAACTAGGTTATTAAAGTTTTCAGTATGATGCATCAATAAAATTAGGGCACAGCACAGTGCAAGCTACGTAGTGACTAATTAAGATTAAGATTAAGGATTGATTACATAAATTTTGGGTACAAGGTAATAAAGCTTTAATTTAAGTATAAATTAGTGAATATAATAAATAAATGGAGCAAAACAAAATAAAAAGCAAAACAAAGTAAATTTCTATTATGGATAAAAGAACTAATTATTTAGCTTTAATACTTTTAGATGCTTTAGAAGATGAAAATGAAAGGTAAGCACTTGCTGCATAAAATACGTAAATTATTTTCTTAATAACGCGTCATTTTTTTTTTTGAATTTTTCTATATAAATAGTGATATAAATTATATATTGAAACATGCCAAGTATGTGGATGCCGCTTATGTACTACAAGAACGTGGTATTGCACCATTACATTATGTATGTGGCATGGAAAATGAACGTATTGCGATAGAAGTGGCAAAAAAGTTCTTAGAAATGGGTGGTAAATTAATTATTTCAAAAATTCCAATTATAAAAAAATTATACATTCTGATTCTGATTGGATATTATAGCCAATGCCAATGTACAGAGCGATGATAATATGACACCACTACATGTGGCAGCCATGTATGGCCGTGTAGAAATTGTAAAACTATTATTGGATCATGGTGCTGATTTGGAGTTACAGGACGATGATCATAAGACTCCCTTGTTATATGCCATTGACGAATGCCATTTTGAAGTGGTACAAGTAATGCGTGATCATATCTATAAAAAAAAATGTTTAAAGAAAAAGCAATCGAATCTGCCACCATCACGCGAATATCAAAATAAAAATAATAAAAGTGAAAAACTTTTAAAATGCTCCGAGCCAGAACTTAAGACACCAAATCGTATCGAGTATAATTTTGATACAACATCGCCGTACTATATAAATATAACACATCGACGTCATAAATTGCAACCAAAATTCCCTCAAACTATACAAAATGAACAAGCATTCCATGATAAGGCAAAATCAACAGCAGCAATATCAACATCAAAGGCAACCACAAATCAAATTACTTTTACCTTTTTTTCTTTAATAGTTTGTAGTAGATAAATTGAAAGACAATTAAATTTATCTAAATCGTTTTAGGACATAAACGATATGGAATCTGTAAATATTTTCACATTAACCGAAGAAAATCTAGAGCAATTATCCAGGAGAGCTAGTAAAATGGAGAGATCACAAACATCGCTTATAAAAATGTGGCAAGACAAAGTAGAGAAATCTCGTGCACGTCAATCAATAATTAAGCAATTTGATAATATTAATGATATGATCGATGAAATTATTGATAATGATCAATACAATTATAATAATGTAACACTAAATCAAGATGACGCATACATGACAAGTGAAAGCCACCATAAAAATTATCATTCGCCATTTAAACATATGAAAAGAGATAACGATAAAGAAATGGAAAATATTATAGTTGTGGAAGAAGAAAAGCAGAAAAAGAAGAGGAATATCAAACGCCATTGAAAATTCAGCCACGTACTCCATTGAATAAAATAGTAGAAGAAATTACCAAAGCAAAGTTAATTGATATTGAAACTGAATCCAAAATCGAAATGAACATGGAAAGTAGTTATCAAACTGTACCAGAAATTGTCACAGATGAGTCAGGGGCAAATGTGAAAAAGCTAAATGCATTGGAAAATAATCAATATATCTTGCAAATGACTGAAGCATATGTTCACACAGATGATGAAAATGGCTTGATATTTTATGAAACGAAATTACTTGCCAATCCAGCTACTGGACAGCAGCAGCAAAAACAACAACAAAAGCAAAAACAATCAACTGGATCAATAGAAAAAAAATTGGAAAAGGCTACTTCGGAAAAATCTCCAGCAGATGGAAATTTAAATGGAAATTTGAACAAATCAGAAATTACAGTGCAATCGAAGGGAAATTTAACAGTACCCACAGATTATGATACGGATACTTTACGCAAAGAATTAACAATGCTTGGTGAACCGCCAGGACCAATCACAAAAACAACAAAGCGTTTATATATAAAGAAATTAATTAAATATAAACGTCAGCTAATTACAACTAAAGCTTTAAAGGAGGCACTACCATGTACAGTTATGCGTAAGTGATGATCCTTTAACGTCCAAACTAAATTTATAATATTCAATCGAGTTACTGGACTGCCACAATGCACTATTACAATTATTACAAGATGAAATTGAAAATCGCAAAATATTTAGACTCTTACCGATTTATAGGATTCTCTAGTCCTTAAGCGATTTATAGAGGAAATTTGCTTGAGACCATTAAAAAGGCCTTCAATGGCAGATCCATTTTTTTATTTCATCTCTAGATTAATTTTATTCATATTTTTCTAAAAAAGACATTTCTCAAAATCTTTTTGAAATTGGCATTCAATCAATTTAAAGAATACTCACAGTACAGTGAATTATTGTTTATTGTATAATTTTATCATTCTACAACAAATTATTAGTTTAAGATTTTATTTTCAAAATGCTAAACAATTTTTCATGTTATTTCTCTTATGACGATTACTTTTTTCAGTTTTCCTTTTTTTATATCATTTTGTACATTTTAATTTCTTAAAAAGAAGTGTGGCCTTGCTATATTTTTATAAATGCTTTTTGTTTTTTAATTTTTCTAATTATTATGTTTTCTATTAAATATTTTTTACAAATTCATACAAGAAACGCGTCACAATTTAAACGCTACGTGACACAATTAACGGTTAAATATGAACAAACGAAATCCCGTTCGTCTTTCCGTATTTCAAATTCAAATTCAATTTCCCAAAAAAATGGTTTTTCGTTTTAATTTTCTGTCTCTTACTTTTTTTTAAAGGATTCTCTGTGGAATTACAACGTACAATTAAATCGAAAGAGCAATTCGATGCCATCAAAAATTATGGTAAATATGAAACGGAATCTATGAAATATTTTGCTAATAGTAATTTGAAGAAACTTAATGAAGGCAAGAACAGCAACAACAATAGCAATAAAAACAAAAATGAAAATAATAAGAAATCAATTAGAGAAGGCCATTTGAAGCAAAGTTTCATTTATATGTTAATCGATCCTCGTATATCATGCAACCTACCCGGAGAAAGTTTGGTATTCAAAACATAAAATTCGAAATTCTTTTCAACTGAACAAACAAACTCATATAATGCTGAATTAAAAAAATTTTTTCTATATAAGTTTTTAGAACAATTCGATACATGGAAACGTTTTTTGCAATCAATTTTCTATGTGGGTAAAGGGAAAACCTCACGCCCTTATTCTCACCTCTACGATGCCATGAAATCACATGCCCATTTAAATTATAAAGAATTACATAAAAAGCCAGCAACAGCTGTAGTAGCAGCAGAAGCAGCAGCAGTTGGAAAAGGTACAAGCAAAACAACAAATAAAGGTAAATATTTCAAATTTATTTAACTGTTGAACTTTATGAGAAATGGCACAGAATAATAAAGTATTAGCTTGAGAAACTTAGACAAACATGGCTTTCTTTTTAAATTCTATTTGATTATACGATATAATTTTATCTAATAATATAAGAAATCTATTGAAACATTTTAGTAAAGAACAAGCAATCAATGTCGACTAATGTGGACGTAAACAATACGAATAATATTAAGCATTCGATGAAACCTCCCACCAACCAAGAACGCAATAATAACAATAAAAGCAATAATAGAAAATTACAAAGAATCTTAGAAATCTGGGATAATGGTCATGGTGTAGTTTGTTTACATGTATTCCATAATATAATACCAATTGAAGCATATACGCGTGAAGCGGCCATTATAGAAGCATTGGGTTTGCAACATTTAACAAATTGTAAACGTGGCAATTATTATGGGCCAGCTAAAACTTGGACGATGAAAGAGAAGAAATTTTTAGGTATTGCTCTGCTATACAAGGCCATGCTAATCTATTTGGCAGAAGGTGAATCCCAACTCTCACCGTGTGATCTCATTTAAATCATACCATATTCAAAAAAAAAAAAATCTAATTCAAATAACTGTGATAAATGCGTAAAATCGATCAAATTAAATTGTCAAAAATAAATAAATAAAAAATTTGATCTATTTGTGACGTGTGTGCATGAAATGTCAGAACTTTATTACTTTTATTTATTTATTTTTTATGTGGTTTGTACTATTTTATTTAGTTTTGTTTTTTTGTTTTTGTTTTTCAAATTTTTCCAAAAGTATGAAATTTCTCAATTGCTTGTTTGGCAAACGTTTCTTTTGTATGTTGGCACGACAAAATTTCTCCAAAGAGTGTGAAGATGTCTTAAATAAACAAGTTACCAAAGAATTAGAAGCGGGCCACACCTATTTGGCAATGGCAAGTCACACAACAACTGGACAAATTTTTAGCTCCAATAAATGAAAATAAATATCAAACTAAAACTAGATGCAAAAATAATTGAAATAAATCGGGATTTCTTTATTCATTTATTTATTCTTTTTTTTCTTTTTTGTTTTGAATAAGGCTTATCATTTTAATCGTTGTGATGTAGCATCACCAGGTATGTTTAAATTTTTCCTAGAGGCCAGCATGGAAGAACGTAAACATGCTGAATTGATAATGAATTACATTAATAAACGAGGTGGTTGTGTAAAATTGGAAGGTTTAGGTGAACCGAAATTAAATTGTGAAACGGCCATGGATGCTTTAAAATATGCTTTAGAAATGGAAAAAGAAGTCAATCAGGTATATGAAGAATTGTTTTGCTTTTAACAATTTAACAATTCTTTCACTTTCTACACCATATAAAATTTAGTCTTTATTGAATGCCCATAGTATTGCTAGCAAAGCGAACGATCCAAACATGTGCGATTTTATTGAGAATGAATTTCTAATGGAACAAGTTAATGGTATTAAAATATTATGTGATTTAATAACACAATTGGAGCGTTGTGAAAACAATTTTGGTGTTTATATATTTGATAAGAATTTAGAGGCAAGCACTTCATATCATACAAAAAAATAATAATAAATGGTAAAAATTGATAAAGTGAAAACAATAAATTTTTTAATATGTTTCAATTCTAATTGGTAAAGTTAACAAAGTACTATAACTAAATACAGATAATTGATAAATTAATTGATATTTAAAGTAATAAGGATTAAAATTTATTCACCTTTCAAAACCATTATAATTTCATCAACCATTAGATTTAATAATCACCATTCAAGAGGAAACTTAAATCACTGTACGGCTGCAATTCCAATGATTCATTTTTACTGGAACATGCAAAACGTGAAAAATGTGAAAACATTTTAATATATTTGTTTAGATTACTAAAAGTAATAATTTAAAATCCTATTTCCACTCGTTAAATAGTTTGAAATTTAATTTAGGTGAAATTTGAAGGAGTTATAAAAATGGATTGATCGTAAATTTTATAACAATTGGTCTAAGAAATCGTTATTAAAATTTAAATAAATCTTATTCTTGAAGTGACTTTAATTTTAGAATTGAAAAGTCTTCATTCTGTTCAGTGGGTACAACTTCAAAAAACTGAATATACCCCAAATAGTGTAGTGTACAATAAATGTAACACAGAAGCGACTCGCTAAATCACATGACTTCAATATTGTAAATTCTGGGCGTCAGTGAGTATACAATATTCAATATTCATAAAATAAGCCTACAATGATATTGACGGAGTGGACCACAATTGAAGATGGTTATCTAAAAATATCAAAAGTGAAAAATAAGCGAACAATGATATTTCATTCATCAAATATCTTAAAAATATTTCCAGCGAATTCTATATAACATGAATAGATCAATGGCTTATAAACTTATTAACCAGTGTAATATTTTCTTTTATGAATTTTTTGATAATTTTAAACTTACAATCTAAATAATTTAGCAGTTTTATCACCAATTAATATTGCTTTATCACCATTAACAATTATCGCAGTGCCTTCACGTAATCCCACTACAGGTTTTTGATGTAATTCTACAAATTCATTAATACGTTCATCACGTGTCTCACCCTTATGCTCGGCATTAGCATCAGTCGCCAAATAATGTGGATTTATATTAAATGGTATCAAATTTAAAGCATCAAATGTTGGCGGATAAGCGATTGGCATATCATTAGTTGTGTGTATGGAACGTGTAGCGATATTTGTACCAGCACTACTACCAATATATAATAAACCATTATTTAATACAGCATTACGTATTATTTCCACTAAATTCAATTCATATAATGTTTTTAAGAGTAGAAAAGTATTGCCGCCACCAACGAATATGGCTTCAGCCATTTGTATAGCATCCTTTGCTGGTACATTTTTTTTATGAATACTTTCCAAATTGTAGCCCCAATTTTGAAACACTTTTTCGACTTTTGCTGCATATTTATCATAATCAATTTGAGCGTATGGCATAAATAGAATAGTTTTAATACTTCTCTTATCAAGAAAGTCAATTAAATCTTTTTTACAGTGCTCCAAATAACCGTAACCATGAACTCGGGAAGATGATACTAAAAATAATGCTCTTTGTGCCATGCCTCTCTTTTTACATTATTTGATACGTAACGCTAATTTGTTCAAAATTGTTCAAGCCACAAAATGACTTAACAAATGTAAAAAACACTGTTGCGCTATTGGACTGTTTTATGAATGATTCTGTGAACTTTACGAAACATGAACAAACGTACAAGATAATAATTGGTTTTGATAGGGTTGCCAACTTCCCATTATTACATAAAGAGTTCAAATAAATTGCCATTTTTTAATATTTTTACATTGAAATTTGCAACTTTTCCTTTACCCTTGCGTAACACACTATTCAATAAATCAGTTAATTTAATTTTTTTTTATGTGCACTGTAAATGGCAAAATATATTTCCAATTAACATTAATTATATGACATCACATTATTAAACCTACATAAACGGATTGTGAACAGTTAACGGGACTTTTTATGTGTGTGTATGTATGTGTGTGTGTTTTTTTTATTCTTTTGCTTTTCTCTAAGAGATATCGAAAACGACTTAATTTATAAACTTTATAGAGAACACGTGTACGCGCTGCCTGCTTTAGGTTAGTTAATATTTATTAAGACGGGGCGTCATCTGTAACTATTCATACAAATCTTTTTTTTGCAAAGGCGGCACAAAATAATAAAAAAGAAACAATTCTTTTGCAAATAATAATTCAATAGTTTGTGTTTTCGTGCTTAAATAAACCAAATATACATATATATATTTTTTTTTATAATACGATTTGTATTTGTTTTGTTTGCTTTTTTTCGGTTTTTTTTTTCATTCTGATTGCGACAAAATCTTAAAAAAACAACCGAAAAATACTACATTTGGCAGTGTACAAATAGAAAATACGTATATATATATATACATATATATATATTTATATACAAATATATATATGTATATATATATATAAAAGCGAACGTGTAAAATTACCTAGCTAGCTGTTTTGATATCTAAATTCTGCTGATTAATTAAAATGGCTGAAATGGATGATCATCAATTCGAGACAGGAGATTCTGGTGCCTCGCAAACTTATCCAATGCAATGTTCGGCATTGCGTAAAAATGGTTTCGTCATGTTAAAGGGACGCCCGTGTAAAATTGTTGAGATGTCAACATCAAAAACTGGCAAGCATGGTCATGCCAAAGTCCATTTAGTTGGCATCGATATATTTTCAAATAAAAAATACGAAGATATATGTCCATCCACTCACAACATGAATGTGCCACATGTTAAACGCGAAGATTATCAATTGACTGATATAAGCGATGATGGTTTCTTGACTTTGATGTCAGATAATGGAGAAATACGTGAAGATCTAAAATTGCCAGAAGGTGATTTAGGCAATTCCATTCGTGCCGATTTTGACAATGGCAAAGATCTATTATGCACCGTGCTCAAATCATGCGGTGAAGAATGTGTAATTGCCAGCAAAACTAATACCGCTTTGGACAAATAGAGTTTTCTGCATATTTACTTCGCTGTAACATACATTTCGTGCATAAATATTATAATAAAATAACTCTATTAAAATCAAAACATAAAATAAAAACAAAAAAAAACAAGAAAACCAAGAAGCAAGAAACAAACAACAAAGGGAACACCAAACAAGCCGACAAATGAAATGAAACAGAAAAAAGCGATATATAAATAAATGACACATTTTGAAGAAAACAAAAGCATGGGGAGAAAGAAGATAAAGAAGAAAGAAAACACAAGGAAGAAAAGCATCAATAATAAAGACAAGACTTGGTCTCTAGTTGCCGCATTTATTTGTTTCCTTTCGTTTTCCTCCCTTTTTTTTTGTTTAAGTCCTTTGTCAGTAAAAATTTTTAAATTTTAATCCCCTCTTTGTTTTGTATTTGTTGTTGTTCTCAATTGCCTCCGCAAAAAAGTAAAGCAAAAGAAAAGAAAAAAAAATGAAAAATTGTTTGGATTTTGTAATATTTTTTAATGTCTATTTTGAGATTTTTACTTTCCACGATCAGTGTATTCCTTTAAATTAAGAGAATAAATGAAGAAATGTAATAGTTGTTTTTGTCCTAACATATAAAACAATAATTTATTCAATTCAAACTCCTGATATAGAACGACTGCTAATGCAGGAGATAAGAGCCGCAAATGGGCAGATGGAGATTTCTCGAATTTTCAATTCAGTTGGTATTGATTAGCCTTTGTGTTTTTGTTAAGTCTTTTTGTTATCTACAGATATAGTTGTAACTGGGGAATTTTTAATTAGTTATAAGACCATTGTAAATATGAGCAGAGGAAAATTCCTGGAACTTTACTTAAAAGTTGATTTCTTTATACATATTGGGCCTCTATGGTGCACAAGTTATTAGTCGAATTGTAATCATAAAGACGGGTACGTTAATTAGATACAAGATATATAAATGTAGGTAGAGGGAAATTGCCCAACAATCTTTATCACCATTAAGAATTAGATTCTAGCAAATGCTTGGGCTTTCCTAAATTAAGTATTTTGATCATTTACAAATAGTTCTACCTTATTCTTAGAGACGCTTAAAACACAATTATGGTATTTGCTCATAGTATTTATTCATGTATACAGACGTTATACATTTTTAATTTTGCAAAGCATATTTAAAAATTTTATGGTTCAGATTTTAGAAGAGTAACTTCACGCCTAACTTGTGTAATGACTTCAGCCAATGCTTGCGGATGTATGCCAGCTTCAATTAATGTTATGCATGTATTTAGACATTCTGCATTAAGGCCCGTATTCAGTAGCTGAGATATATCATTAAGGCTGCTACGTATAACACTGGACTGTTGCAATTTCAAATAATTATTTTCGCTGGTTTTTTTTGATTCACCATTTGTATAATTCCCAGATTTCGACATTATTTAATATCATTAATTGCCAACGCTTTATTTTGAAAACACTAATATAAATATTAGAAATCGCCTGTCATACAAAAATTATAAATATACGAACACACAGTTAAAGAGAACTGCTTGAACAAAGTGAGATGTGTAGAAAAAGATATAAACAAACTCCTTAGAAAATGCCTTAAATGGTTAATATTTGTTGAAAATGTTTTTAAAATGATTCGATCAAATCAATTTTGAGTATTGAATTGTTAATAATTTACTAAACAAAAAAAAAACATCTTCGAGATGTGTGACAATTTATAAAAAATACATCTCTGTTTTTATTGCAAATTAAAGAGAAATTTTATTAGTTTTTTACATGATTATACTTTAAACAATGCGCATTTAAAGTTGTCCTTAATGAGAAATTCTCGTTGCACGTTTTACATTCGAAAGGTTTTTGCCCTGTATGGATATACATATGGGTCTTCAATACGGATGAATATTTGAACGTTTTCGCACATTCATTACATTTATATGGACGTAATTCTGAATGTACTCTCATGTGTGTACGTAGCTTGTCTGGCCGTTTAAATGATTTCCCACATTCATTACATTGATGCGGTTTATCATCACTATGGATCACGCGATGTAATTTCATATCTTGATGACGTCTAAACGCTTTATCGCATAAATCACATTTATATGGCCGTTCGCCGGTATGCTTTCTTGCATGCATACGTAAACTTTCTATTGTCGTAAATGATTTGCCACAAAAATCACATAAATTTAAATCTTTGGGTTTTTCCGGTTTTTCAGGTTTCTGAACTTTTGTTTTCTGTGGCAGATTTGTGGCATTGCTATGATTCTTTTTAATATGCCTTTTCAAATCATCTTTTCGGCAGTATTTCTTCGGGCATCGATTACAAGAGAATTTTGGTACTGGTTTATATTTCGGTTTAATATATTTTTCGACAGTATCAGGGCCATGCCGTTTCCTCATATGTACTTTAAGACTATCAATACGACTGGTTTTGAATTCACACAAAGTACAGGGTAACTTCTCCTCATCCGTCATATGAGTATAATACTTATGCTTATTTAGAACTTTTTTATTCTTGTATATTTTATGGCAAACGTCACAACGTACAGCCACATCGTGATCACTGGATTCATCAGAGCAATTACTTTTGTAACTGCATTTATTTCTTGCATTGTCGCCGGTGATGGCATCTTTGTTGCACAATCTGTAAACCATTAATCATTAATTTATATTAAATATTTTTGTTATGATCTACAAAAACTGATAACGGCAAACATACTCGCCCAAATTATCTGAATTATCCAAATTTTCCAAATTATCCAAACTATCAAAGTCTAAAACATTTGTTACATTTTTTAAATATTCATCTTCTACTGTAATTTCTGCATTTGATGTATTCGGCTCTTGTTTTATTGTGCCGTCTGTTATTTGGTTTTGGATTTTATCCAATTCAATATACTCCAAAGAACTTGATTTAAGTGGACAGGAATCTTCCAGTTTTATTTCAAGTACCTCATCTGGTTGCTGCTTTATATCAATAGATGGTTCTCTCAAACAATCTTCTGTCTTAATTATCCCGCCTTCTATGCTACTTTTATGGACTTTTGTGTACTCTTCATGTAAACGTCTCGCTTCTAATATAAATATGTAAATAGTTTTAAGAAGAGTAACGCATTTTTTGCACAATTTTTTAGGTTCAACAGCATCCTCCTCCAATGAAATATTTACATTTAACAATTCATTTATTAATTTGAGATACGATTTCTTTGGACCACGATCTACTGGTATATCTTGATATAAATGGTAATGATTAGTCGTTGTAACTTTTGAACAAGTTCGACATAAATTATTTAGATTTAGATATAAATTCGTCTCCAAACAAGTTGACGCCATTTTTATTTAAATAAATTATTTTGTATTATTATTATGTTGAGAATTGAGAGGTTTTGTATGGACGCCCAATTTATTGATAAGAATTTTTACGCTTACAGGAGTACAGATAACAATATTTACGTTTACGCTGTATTATTTTAGTCCTTAAATGTTAAATTATTATTATTTCATGATAAAGTATACGGAAATTTTTACAGCCGTGCACATAGCAAACCTAACTCGCATAACTAATTTAGTGATTATTTGGATAATTAAGAAAATTTTACATTAAAATTAAATTCTAACCCTAAAAGTGTAGGGTACGAAACTGTTACAACGAAATTATTACGTTTAAATTAACCAAAAGTGCAGACTTTTTAAGTCAGATGAATTAAAAATCTTTTTTTATACAAATTATTTTTACGTTTAATATTAAAAAATATTTTTATGTTTAGGTACAAAAAAGAAATAAAATCAAAGTTTGCAAGATTTCTACATAATTTCGCGTAACTAATTTTGACAAACTGTGAAATATATTTGGAAAAATTTAATAAGAGACAACTCTATAATAACTTGAATTTATACAAATCGTTATATTTCCGTTGAGATTTTTAAAAGAGTTACTTCATTTTTTAAGCATTTTGGTTTCGCTATTTTATTAGATTGTTACTAAAATACAAGTAAGAACAGTACAATCGGATCATTTTCTTTATATTTAATGAAATTTTATTAATACAGAAAAAAATTTGTATATTTTATTTCTTTATTTTCTAATTTGACAGTATTTTTCTTGTTTATTTCTTTGTAAATTTATTATAAAAATCTAAATTAATGACTAATTTTAATGCTAAAACTGAATCGCATAATTAGAAAATGAAATGATTTAATGAATTTTCTCTTTTTTACGCAGTCCGCTATGTAATTTTTTTAATACCTCAAAGTAATTATACTTGAGTACTTATAGAATACTTAGTTCTTACTTATAATTAATTAACTGAATTTTTGTAAAAAAAAAGCATTATGATTTATAGGAAACACTATTTGGATTTACGTGATTTTTTTTTGTAATTGATAATAATACGAAAAAAAAATCGCAGAGCAAGATATTGGCCTTAATTAAATGTTAAATGTTAGATTTCGATTTACAGTAATCACTTAAAATTATAATAATAATTAAAAGAAAAAGTTTTTCTTGAACTAATGCAAATACAAAAGCCATATAATTAAAATTCTTTTTTGTTGTTGTCGTTGTCATTCTCGTTGTCATTGGTAAAACATTTCACTTTTTTTATTTATTATTTTTTGTGTAATTAAAAAATTAACAAAGCCAGAAAATTATATCGGACTGTGGTTATATTCAATTTGGATTACTCACCATAATCAGATGCTGCAGTACACTTTAAATTATATAAATCATGATAACTGAATCAAAAGCACAAAATAAAAAAAAAAACTTTGAAAGTGCTTGCAACAGACAACATATGGACAGATGTGATTGTAACGATTCAAATTTTATTGCTTATCGAAACAATAAAACAGTCTATTAGAATCTCTGATTTTCTTTTGGGTATTTTAAATGTTTTAATAAAATGAGTATGGCGTCTATCTTATATTTATAGTGAATATAGTAAATAAATAGTAGGGAAATTAATTTACAATTTACAATTACAATAACAATACACTAAAATCATTTAAAACTAGACATGTAATATATTTATCGTACAAATAGACAGCACATATAAATAAATGTCTATGTAAGAAACTTTGGCACCTTTGCAATTAAATCTAAGCGATTGCATTATTTTTCGATTTTTTTAACTTTTTTTTCTGCTGTTTCTAAAATTAATTGAAAAAACTGTAGACAAAATGTTGCAAGGTTTGGAATGTGTGAGATAACCAAGTGACATATGGTACACACAAAACATATGTATATATATATATATGCATGTATGTATGTATGCATGTATGTATATATACCTACGTCAATATATATCAGAAGCATCCTGCACTAATAACTAATATATAAATTCTAGATAAATATATAATAAAAAAAAACTAACTAAAAAATTTTTAACTATGACTTGTTATTACAGCTCTGTAATTATTTTATATATATATATGTATATATGTATATTTGCTTTTGTGAATGTATGTATATGTATATACTTACAATTACTAACACTTATTTTCTATTGATATTGGAACACACGCTCAATTGGAATTATTAGGAAGTATTGCTGCGGCACACATACCGTACGTGTCTCCTCAATTCAATTGCTTCTATTTTTTGTATTTTTGTTTTTTTGTTTTTTTTAATCTATTTATTTATTTTTTGGTGCTATAGAACTTCTTATTAATCACTTTTGTATAATACTTCGATCTTCATAACGTATAATGGCATCACCGATTTGTTTACGTGACGCTAAATGTATGCAATTTATAAATTCCGTGTGATTATTAACACCATACGCTTGGGTTCTCCATGCTGGACATATTGGCAGGTCATACTCGCTTGATTGTCTTGTATTAAAGAAATTTCTTATAAAGCCACCATGACGTAAACTTGGCTCAACAGCTCTCAACATATGAACAGCCAATTGAGATTTAATAAACATATCAAATATATTATTTATTTGATGAATTGTATGATTTTCGAAAATATTGATAATGTCATCGTCGGTACGTATTATTGGTACAATTGTATCAAGAAGTTTACGAGCTAAAAAAAAACAAAAAAAATACACAATAAAATAAAAAGAATTTGAGAAGTTTCGTTGCTTTCTTTGGCAATGAATTTGCCAAAAAAATACCTTTTACATAATCTCGACTATAAAATGATATAATATCATAATTTGTTCGATCAAAGTAGCCAGTACTTTGACTAACATCACAAACATCACAGTCATTACAAAAATATACATAATTGCAAGGATATTGCATAAAACCAATGGGTGAATAAATTTGAAAATCTTCAATTGTATTCATGCGTATCTAAATATTTTAATTAAAAAAGAAGAAAAGAGTATAATTAGAATTACTTTTAAATCGAGTTTAAGTAATTAAAAGCTAATGTTTTACCCGATTTAAAAAATCCACTTTATATGTGATCGCACTAGATGTAATTAAGACTAGACTGTCAAGTCCTATCTTCGGTAAGGCAAGATCAGCAATTGCTATACTTAATAATTCATTTGGGCCGTACATTGAATTATACATAAAATGATTCGATGTTATTGGTTGACTTAAACTTAATGGCAAGCGTATCGATAACCAAGCAATACGTGATCCATCAGTACGATATTTAGCTGATAAATCTATGGCAAGCTTTTTTAACATTTTAAATGGATCTGTGTCATTTTTACTTGACGTTCCATAATGATAAATGAAAATCTACAAAAAACAAACAAAAGAGCGAAGAAGAGAGAGGCATTATAATTCTGCACCTAAGACTAAAAAAATATTTTACAACATTCAGCCTAAGTTAATAAATTTCAAATTTTAAAGAAGTGTAGTAAACTTTTTACGGGCATATCTTGTTAAGGAAGCCACCGAGTCCAAAAGTTTAAAGTTATATCCTTAAATTATATCACCAAAATAAATAAAAATTTAAACTCACCAATAATAAAAATGTATTATCCTGATTTTGCATACACAATTGTTCATAATGCTGAATAAATTCCAAAGCATTTTCAATGTGATATTCAAAAATTGGCAATAAAATAGCAATACGTGTACTCTCCGTGACATATGGTGATGGAATTATTTCAATTCGTCCCAATGGCTTAACTACTTCAAAACTTTTTATGATCAATTCATTCGGATGATTTGTATAAGATTTTGTTGTATCTTTAAAATTCAAATGTACATGATAATCCATGCCGCGTGTATCATCAAATCTTCTATATATTGTATGAATATTCATGTAACGTAATTTCGGATATTTATATTTTGCATAATTTATTGTAAATTCGAGTATTTTATTGAGATCTAATGTTTCTAACTTAGTAAGAGGTTTAATATTATAATGATCATTTGGCAAAAATATATGAGTGCTATTCAATAAATGCCATATTTTAATGTCATGACGTGTTTCTGGCAAAACAGATAATGGTGTACCTAATGGCCAACGTATTTCTAATATATTATTTGATATAGTACCATTAGCGATTCGATAGGATTTCTCTTCCAAGGCTTTACTCATCTGTTGTAACAGTACCAAGTGATTCTTGGAAAAATATGCATGTAAACGATAAAAATCATCCGGATTTGTTACCGGATAAACGGTTGTAGCATTACGGAATCCATCAATTTTTGTTAACCAATTTAAATCTCTAAATATTTCAGTGCCAGTCTTCAAGTTATAGGTTCTTTGGTGCATACCCTGAAAAAAAGCCATTAAACTAATTTATCTATAAATTAATTTGATATAATTATATTATTATTCATTAATAATATTAATTATCCCATAGCAAAAACTATAAGATAATTAATGTTGAAACATTTTAGTCATTCTATAACAGAATTTACATTTCAAGTGCACAAATTCTTCAGATGATACTTGAGGGTATTGTGTCCCATGTAACAAGCCCTTAATCAATTACAATTTGCAGTTTGCACTTTGCAGTTCTAGTAACTGGACCTTTTAACCAATATAACTCTTTAGTCAATCCAAATTCATGCAATAGTGAAGTTGACCTGGACCAATTTTTATTTCAAAGCTTAACAGAATTTTATAAGCATTTTAAAACTTCAGAAAGAAGGGCACGTCTCATTAAATCATAGATAGAAATCGGAAATAAATTATTTATTATGGTTTCTAATTATATAAAGTAGGATTGAATCTAAAATTTCTTTCAATCAATCATCAAGCGTACACTAGACTAGAATGAATTTTTAAATAAGGCACACATTTATGAATCTAAAAATAAATTTTAGGCATTTCGGTTTTTTTCTAAATTATATAACTTAATCATTCAACTTAGTTTTTAAGTTGACATCAGAAGTCATAAAATATACATTGAAGTGACTAATATATCTCGTTTAAATAACTCATTATTAGTAATAATTATTTAACATCATAAAATTAAATCTATTGTAAATACTTAAAGTGTAAATTAGCCTTTGCACGCTCAAACACGCTTTACATGATAATAAGCAAAAGCACAAACAAGCCAAACGAACAGAATTATTGAAATTATTGAAGGTTTCGGTAATTATTAACTGTAAAATTGCTATTGACTTTTTTAAAATTTTATTTACACTTATTATTTAAATCTTGCCATTTCATGTTGAACTTTATACTAAAAGAAACTTAAAAAAAATTATTACAATTTATTAAGCATTTAACATTGTTTTTGCTTCTTTTGTTTCACTTTGGATGTTTGCTGATGGATAAATCAAAAAATCGACAAATTGACAAATCGATTACTTAACGATTGTTAGATTTTTTGTTAGTCCGTTTTTTCGTTAATGTAACTAAAAAAATTACCAAAATAAAATTGTCGCTTTAAAATTAACGTTAAATTTTTGTAACTTTTTTTTTGGAATATTTAATCGATTTAGCATATTTTTAATAAAAACAAATTTTTAACATTAAGCAATTACCAATTATTGTACTCCATTTGATAAAATTAGCAGAAAGCCATGTTTAATGCGAGTAACTTTTTTGAAAAATTATTTCAATTTAGGGAGTTTGTAGAGAATGCCAATATAAATGGAGTAATGCTGGCCATTACGATGATAAATTTCTCTTTTCTGATGGATACTTCTTTGGAATCATACATTTAAATTAAATTTTTCAAAACCCCACTTTATTGAATTCTTTTCAATGCTTTAGAGAGTTTGTAAAATCGATTCCGATCCCTGGCGACTCGTATTTCTTTGCAAATGCCAGAGGAGACAGCAATCGTTAGTAGAGATTGGGATTTACCACAAAATAGTCAACAATATTTCGTTCAAATAAGTAAAAAGTCAAAAAAGGATGCGAAGAATATAAGACGCAATTATTTTTACTAAAAGAACTTCCCAAATTGTTTTCACGAAGAAGAAATTATTTTGAATTGTTGATACAATTACAAATAAAATAATTTTAGAAATATCTGATTTCTTCAATTAAATTTACAATTAAGAAGAAGAAATCTTCTTTAATTTGTATCATAATTGTCGGAGAATAGAAAGACTTCACAATTCACGGAAATGATAGAAATTAAAAATTATCAAAAAAAAGAAAAAATTTGAAAAGTTTATGGCCTTAGTTTAATGGATCGTTTTTGAGTTTCTTTTTATAGTTTTGCGTTAAGCGAAATAGAGAAGAAAAAAAAGTTAAATAAATTTGCAAAATTAAAATAAATAATAAATTCTTTGAATTTCTTGATGTGATACAAATCTCAAAATAGCAACGGAAATTACGCTTTGAGAAATTTCATTATTCTTCAACGTACCTGTTTGTTTCTTTTGTTTTCGTGTATTTTTTTTTTGACTCTTTTATTATTGTTTTATATAAAAAGATGTTCGCCGCATGATCTTTGTAAATTTTAAGGTCAATTTTTGCACTAGAATTAAATAACTGAAATGAAAGGAATAACTGAATATTTGGTTCAAAGACAGACAGTTATGGACAGTTATAGTTATGGAAATTTCTCGTGTGATAAATTGTACGCGAATGATGATGATGATTTGAAATTATTTTTAAAAGGCAACGTCACCTTGATTTTGTTGTTTCAATTGCTTTATTTGTCCTTGCAAATAAGAATTTATGGCATCAAGGTATAATCTGGTTTTATAAAATGACATAAAATAAATAACTAAAGATAAAATATAAAATCAAAAACATTTGAATGGAGAAATGTATAAATGTATCATGGTTGAGTGGTTTTAAAATGTGAGTCAATCGAGTTAACTGGTATAAAAACCATAAATGATCATTCAAAGTTATTTCTATATTCCTTCTTTTTATTTTTAAATTCTCGACTTCATTTTTTCTTCATTTCTTGGAGAGCCTAAGAAAATCTTCATATTGATTAGAAATTTTCTGCTTTTTTTTTTGCTTTTGTTTTCTCTTCTTAGAGAGCACTTAAGGTTAGATATTATAGATTTTAGAGAACTTCTTTCTATTTAAGGTGATACGGCAGCCTTATGAAGAGATCTGAATGGTACGATGGTAGTTAAAAAAGTTTGATGATCACATAGAAATGTCGGCAACGTCAGAATAAAACTAAGTAAAGAATTTCTAAATGTGCCGAATTCTCGTTAATCGATTTTTAAATGTTTTCCCATTTTATTGATAAAATAAATAATATTTGCTTGAAGAATTAAAGAGCCTCATATGACTTCCGAGTCGCAATTGGCCCACCTCTGGCTTAACCTACTGGGATAGGGAATTGTATTGAATAGCAAGTGAAGAGTTTTCACATAAACCCATAAAATTGAATTTATGTGAATTTGCATAAATATTTTTACAAAGTAGAATCTGTAAAATGGAAACAGCAATCTTTTATAGACACTCAAAATTTCACACATTCACGAATTTCATTTCCTGGGTAAAATGATGTCAAGAATAAATAATAAATATGTGATTCAGCAAGAGTTCTCTTTACCTCAGACAAAAAACTACCAAAAAAAAAAAAAAAACAAAAACTTATTAAATATTGACTAATTGGACTGACATTTCCTGTAACATCAAATTAATAAGAATGCACCCTAATTTTATATAATTTTTTTACTTCAGGGGTATATTGTAAATATTAAAAATACTGAAGTAGATGCAATTAAAAATGTATTCAATTCTTAGAAATAAATCTTAATAAACCTCAAAGTTCTGGGGACTGCTTTAGCAGTAATTTTTTCAAACTACTATGGTTATTAATTATCAATGCAGAGGATAATTTCATAAAATAGAAAAAAATGTAATAATCAATTCATTTGGGATTCTCGATCTATGTCGTAAAATATACAAAATATATTAAATATTTATATGCCTTAAGACAGAAATGTCAAACTTCTGATCCAATTTGCGTGCCTAACCCAGATATTCAAGTAATCAATCAGTACAACAATATTTCAAGTGACCTAAATGATCCCAATAAACTTTATCTTTTGAATTGTTGTCATTTTAAAATAGCGGGGAGTCTTAAAGTGAGTCTTTTTTTAATAGTAGAATAGAGCAGAGTTGTGTTTTGATTTCTAATCCATGAAATTTTTTCGAAAGATCTTATCTAATTGTTCACTGCGGACTATCAATTATATATTGCTTCTCTTCCCTTCCTCTTCAACTCTAACTCACTAACAAAGAAACTAATGTTAAAAAAATCTGAATAAAATTTGACTGCCCTTTTGAGACAAAGTTTCACCATACCTGCATTACACAATTCCATCAATTATTATTTACGTTTAAAATATCTCTACACATTATAATGATGAAACACCTTTTAACGTGTGCCATCATTTTTCTTAAAACAACTATCAACAAAGTAAACAATGTAAGAATACAAACACTCATGAACAACAGCAACTACAATAATAATAAAAGTAAACACAAAAAAAAAAACAAAGACTGCACCCAATAACAAAAAAAAATGTATTTTTATGTGCTTTCCAAATATTGATTTACTACAAAAAATATTTAAGTAAATTTTATTTGAATGCGTGTGTACTGCCTGCAATACTTAATAAACTAGATAATTCTGAAGCAGCAGCAACAACAAAAAAAACAAACTTTATATGACTACCGTGATGTTACTTGTATATAATGCTTTCGTCGCACAATTTCTTTCCTTTTTTCTTCAGTTTTATTCAAGTGCTTGACACCTTTCACATCTTTCACGGTACAGAGCATAATAAGTTTATTGTGTGGACATTTAGGAACGTCCATTTAGACTTGAGGTAAAGTGAGCTTCTTATTGAACGGATAATAAATCAGGTTTGAAAAGATTTCTGAATCGATTTAAACCTGTTCGTGCGGCTGCCTTTCTGCTTGTTTGGGGCCCCCCCATGACCACTCATAATCTAAGCGATTTCTTTTCAAATCACAGATCATAAATTTAACTTCTTATTGTATCGCTCAATTCAGGCTGACTTTCTGAAACGATTTAAGCCTGTCACTCCGTCTGTCCGTCTATCTTTCAACCGTCCGATGTCTGTTTGTAATGTAAAACCTTTATTGTCAAGTAATCGACCATAATTTTTAAGATCTGCTGACTAAATTGGTTTTGTAAGCGTACACATTGTAAGCTTAAGATTGGTTAGAATTAAATTTAGGCAGGAATAGCCTGAGTTTATGACTATTTTGCATGTGTCAACATTAGGAAAATATTCCGAATTCTAAGCATTTCCTAAAGAAAATCAGCGCAAGATAGTATTTGACTAGAGCAAACTTTTATTTCAAGTAGACCGATCCATTTCCATACTATTAGACTACTCGATTTTGTCATGAGATGCAGGATGATATAAAGTATTTTATTAACGGCTTTTACATTTCCTTTTTTTGATTGAAAAATATCGTAAAAAGTTTTTTATTAGAGAATGATGGCCATGTGGGAATAAAATCTATGAAAATTTCGATTATATGGAAAATTTTTTGCATTTTCTTTACATCATTCATAATTTAAATTAAACAATTTGGTCATAAAGATTGGTTTCTTCTTTAGATGCATTAAAAATTATGACATGCCATCGTATTTCATATTCGTAAGGCTTGAGTAATAGGTCTTTGGTCAAGTGATAAAAGCAACAATTGTAAGTGTGGAATTTTTCGCTTGGCACACAACTCAATTGTTCTTGACTTGATTTAATTGCATCTTAATAGGACAATAAAGAACTACGAACGTTTTGTAATTATAAAATATCGCTAAGGCTTTTTATTCGTCAGTTTTTCAAGAAGCATAAGAAACAGTTTATTTATATATCAAAATTCGAAAGAAAATATTTTAGGTTAAAAAACCGAATTAACTCTAATAAATAACCCAAATTTGTATAGCATTAATAATAAAAAAATTAAGGCAAGGTAATCAAATCTGAAACAATGCATTAACATTTTAAAATTTCTAATCAATATTGCTAATTAAATTAAAACAAAAACAAACCAGTAGTTTATGAAATGTGCAAGACAATTCAACCAAATGAAATAAAAATGAATAAAAAAAAGTTATTAGATAATAAATTATTTACTGGTTTTTATCTGATATTTTTTATGTTTTTTAATTATTATAAACATAAGTAAATACAAATAAATATACATACAAATATATTTATATATATTTATATTTATATATATATACAGTAAAAATAATAATCATAAGAAGAAGAACGTTTTTCTAAGATAAAAGTTCAAGGTTTTCATTTATTAATTAAAACAAAAAAAAAAAACAACGCGAGGCAAGAGAAATTAATATGTTTCTTTTTTTTTTTTTTGGTATTTTGGTATATAAAAAACTAACCTGAAAGCTTTCTTGACAGCTATTAATATTACTAGAATATTTGACGCAACGTCCAATATTAATGGTATGTAAATTTGTGATGCCATTTCGTACACACCAATCAAGATTATTACGCATTTTACGTAGAACGCTGCTGCTCAATAAAATGCCGGCATCTAAATCACAATAATTACGATCGCCTAACATATGAAATTCATCATCATTATTTGCATCATTATTATTCTCATTATCATTATGATCATTATCATTATAACTATAATTTTGAATTGAATTTTGTTGTTTCATCATTCGTTTTTGCTGCCGAAATTGTTTATTATTATCATTATCATTAATATCATTATTATCATCATCATTCATGCTATTATAATTATCTTTAATATGATGATCATAATTATCGAAGGGATGATGAATTTTGGTACGTTCACCCATATATAAATCGAATGTTATACTTATATGATAAAGTAACTCTTTCAATTTTCTAACATCTACATAAATATTATCACGTATGATTAGAAAATAATCATAATCATTTAAGTAATTATCAGCAATGTATTTAATAATATGGAATGGTCGTAAATTCTCCCGTGTGTCCATGAAGCCGACAATATTTTTCAATTTATAATTCGTTTTCACATTATCAGCATTTATGAAATATTTAATTTTATCGACTAAATGTGCAGCGGTACGATTAATGGCCGTTGCCAATGTATTTATATTTTCTTGGCTTGTCATAACGCCAACAAATAATTTTTCACGTATACCTAATTCGGATGAATAATAACGTGGCCGTATTACATTTTTCACCTGGAATGAAATTTCACAAAAGAACAAAAGAAATATACAATCAAAAAAGACAAAAAAAAAAGGATAACTGTTCTATTAAGATTAGGGATTATAGAATACCCAAAATTTATTGTATTTTTCTTGTGAAAATTTTACTTAAAAAACAGAGATATATTTAGTTTAGATTGCCTTACTTTAGGTTGCTTTATGTTCCGAAAATTTGACTCATTTTTAATTTCATAAATCTGAGGACAAAAAAAATTAGCGCCATGTAACAAGTTTTATAACCAATACAATAAACAAGTAGACATAGATTTAGGCATCTATCGGGAATTTAGAAGTAAGTGCTCACAGAATAAATAATATTCTGTGAGCACTTACAGAAAAAAAAGTAAATTGTAAATATCTTCAATGAAGAAGGTTTTTGGTGCAAGGAGTATGAAGGGCGATTCATAAGTATCTTAAAATGTTTTAATGATCCATGATAGGCACGCATTTTTAGAGTAAAAATACATAAAAATTATGTTTGGTGGGGCTAAATCTTTCTATTTTTTGTAGTTTTTAAAAAATGATTAAAGAAACTAGTGTTCTGAATTTCTATTGCACTTTGTATCCTTTGACTGATTTCACCCATTTTCAACATTAATCTGCCTATAATAACTGTCAAAGTTCCTAACAAATTTGAACTCGCTAACCTATTTTTTGCGTTTGGGAGAATGTTAATAACGCACGGAGAGTCAGACAAACAGGCAGAGACAAGTCAATTCAAAATTTGATGCTGATTTGCGGCGCTTCCTTTTGGATGTTACAAACATAATGACAAAATGAATATATTCCCAACTTTTGAGAGGTGTGTATTTGAATTTGAAGATGATGTCTAAATGTTTATCAGAATAATACGGAGTATTTAAAAAGTAATTACATTTGTTAAATGTTAAATATAATTGCATTGATTGTAAAATTAATCGTTACTTTACTGATTCATTGATATTTTCTACTTATTTTATAAAGATTGCTGACATAGCAGCATTTGCTGATGTAGGCAAGCAAACAATCGACATATAACCACATCTCTGCAATTTCTTTCTTTTTTTTCCTTTTTTCTTGTTTTTTGTGTTGCTTTTTTATTAACCTGTCTGCCTACATGTGTGTGCTTGTTTAATGATTATTAATATTACTATTTATTTATAATTTAAATGAATGCATTTGGTCATGTGTGAGTACATAGATAATGATAGATAATGAGGCATAAATCCATTAAATTCTCCAAAGTTTACTAGAAAACTAGAAATTACCTTGAGTTATGCATATAATTTTCTATTCAGAGGAAGACAATTCAATTGTCAGGTTATTTCTCTATGTAACCTTTTTTATTCATTTTTTTTTTTTTTTTACAAAATACATATATGAATTTTTCATTTTGTCACGTTTTCTTTCAATTGACATCGAAATAAATAAATATGAAAGAAATGCAAAAAAAAGAAAAAGAGAAAATAAGTGAAAAGATAATCGCAACATGAGATTGTGCAAGCTAAAATCTCGTATGTAGATTAATTTGCTATTTGTATAAATAGCAAATTTATCTGATAAAAAAATTAAAACAAAATCAATTCACATAAAATATTTTTGAAGGTCGAATCTTTTCTAATATTTCTTTGTTTTCTTTCAATTTCAATTTCAATTTCTCTTGGACTGAAGGAGGGAGCTTGAAAGGAATTTTATAAATAATTTATAAATCTGTTGCATAATTTTTGTAAAATTGAAAATTTTTCATTCAAATCTCTGTTCTATAGAATAATAATAACTATTTAAAGAAGATTCTTTAATAATCCAATAAAGAATTAAAACAGAAATTCACTAAAATGTTTTCATTTATAATGATTTAATATAAATGTAACATTGAAATAGATTTTCTTTAAGCAAATTTGTCTACCGGATTGTTTTATCTCGAGGTAGTGCCAAGTATCAATTACCTTTCTTGGAAATATATCGAAAAGTTTTATTTTTAAGGGAACTTTAAAAAAGTTAGATGTATCAATGAAATGCAGCCATAGAAGAGGTAAAATCGCTGCAAAAATCTTTCAAAAGTGATCAAGTGGAATCTGGCACTTGCAACTGAAAAGAACTCTTTGTAAATGGTCGATTCAATAAAATTATACATCTAAGTGATAAAAAAGCTCTTCTAAAAAGTGCAAAAAGAACATTGTCCGAATATAATGTTCGAATATATCAACTTGAATAAATTGCAGCATCAGCGATTTGGGTACCAAAAAGCAGCGGATTTGCAGTACACATGTAACAGAAAAATTGGACGCCTTAGCAAAAGTGAAAATTCAGACGTAGAATATGGAAGAACAGCTCAAACAGGGATTCATAAAAAACTAATTTATCAAATGTATTCTCTGAAATATTATACTCGGTTACGAATACTCAGTTAAAGCGAGAGTTTGGGTTTCTAATTTTGAACTGATACCCATTTTATCATGTAGCGATGTACAAAGAAATTATGTTGTAAAAGTAATTTTGGAAAAGTAACATCCAAACATTACTTTGAATATTCAAGCAAGATTTTATTTCAAATTATTCCAATTGTTATGTTGATTCATTAAATTGACTGTTTTCCATTGCAATTCCAAATATTTGTTGTTCTTGTTGTTTTTATTTTTATTTCAGCTGTTGTTGTTGTTGTTGTTGTTGTTGTTGTAGTTAGGTATTATGTGTAAGATGGCATGCAATCTTTTCACACACGCATAAAATCCTACACAATTCATTTAAACTTATGCGAACACATGAAATTGTAAATGATCCAGAAATAAACCAGTTTACATTTGCGTGTGTATGTGTATGTAATATACAAATACAAATGTAATGTCATGTGCAAGCAAAAAGAAAACTAAAAAAAACCAAAACCAAAAATCAAAAACAAGTAAACAGAAAATAAGAAACGGGAGTCATGAATGAACCAAAGCAAATGAAAAAAGCATTAAAAAAATAGGCAGGAGGGAAGAAAACGCACGTAACAACAATTTTTTTTAATGTGCGCACTTTTCATTTTTATTATTATTATTACTTAAATCTTTTGTTTATAATACTCTTTTAACAACATTACATACAAACAGACATGAAATAAAAAAAACAGTACGTACCATGCACACACATGTTTTTTCTTCTCGCAATGAGCGCCAATTTATGCGGAATTCTATTGAAACATAGAATATTTCTCTGCTGGTTGGTTTATCTATCTGCCTGTTTTCTCTTATGCTTATGCTTTCAAAAGCCCATACAAAATACATTATGAGCGTTTGACATACACATATAAACAAGCATCCCTTGTTAAACACGAACAATTTGTATCGCGGTAAATGAAAGACGGGCTATTTGAGATTTATGTTGACCTTTTTTTTTTTATTAAATTATTCTTTTACTTATTAAATTAAATTAATTGTGTAATGAGTTTAGTAATAAGTTTTTTTTTAGTATGAAAAATTACTCTCAAAATGAAACATTCTAATAGCGCCATTATTATTCACGCATTTTTCATCATACAAACGCTGGAAACGTAAAACTTTATCGAACAAATGAGGTTTAAGAATCGCTGGTAAAACTTGTACTTTTTATGAGCAGGCATTGACTATCTACCAGATATTGGAATCCATTTTACTAAATAAGATAATAAAGTCTCATAAAAGTACGTCAAATGTTACAAAATTTTTTCGCTGACACATTTTGTGGAACAAAAAATGTTCCACATTCACGATATAAATCATTTTAACTAATTAAATGGTACTAAAATCATATTAACTCATATCTATATAAAAGTGGCATTAATGTTTGTGTTGTGCAACATCAAATCCATAATTTCTTTCTATCTTTGTATCGCGTTAAATGAGGGAGGACTGTTTGCATGTGCATTCATAGCAATAAACAATTGAAATTGCTCCTTTTAATATTGTTACTATTTCTGCTGCTGTTGTTGATATTGCTGCTGCTGCTGCTGCTGTTGTTGTTGTTGTTGTTGTTGTCAGTTTTATGTCAGTCAGATTCAGTTTATAAAGAGACGCATTATTATGATAATATTTGAAGAATTTAATCCACAATAGGCACGCATACATATGTACGTATATGTACAACATACATGTACACATACATACACACACATACACACACATGCATATGTATATAATTAACATATTGTTGTAGAGCGGATGTTTTCCTTGGGTCTTGAAAAGTATGATTCTTTTAATTAACTTATTGAATACTTTTTTTACACTCTCTTTTTCTCTTTTTCTCTTTTTCTCTCAGCTGTATATTATTATATTAATTTTGTATTTTTTATACAAAATTTTTTGATTTACGTATGCGGTACATTCAATTATATGCCATTGCAAACAAAAAAAAAAAAAAACACCAACAACAAAAACAAACAACAAAAATTAATCAAAAATAATAGTAATAATAATAATAAGTAGAGAAAAAAAATTGTACACAATAGAATTTGAAGAATAAACATTTTCAATTGAATTAATATCGAAATTGCAATTTGCAATTGATTGATCAAATGATTAAAGAAATCTTACAGCAGATACAAAAAAAATCTTTGCAAATGATATTTTTTATACTTAGATTTGATAAAATTCAGGCAGAGATTTCATGTTAAATAATCGATATTTGATAAAAATAAATAGAAACAAGAAGGAAAAGAGAAATACTCGATAAATTTGAATACCCATCACTTCCACTCAGATGATTATTAAATTCCATAAATGTGAATATTGAATAAGCATTTTAGTAGTAAAAGGAGCTACAATTCCAATATAAATTTGTATCACATTTTGAGAAGTTAATTTTGGCTTGATGGTCTTTAAATTTAAAAGTTTTTCGTTATTTCCATTTTTTTTTTTTTTTTTTTTAGAATAAAGTCTCAAGATACATTGAAGAGTTTAGGATATTATAAGAAAGGTCAATCCAAGTTTTCGGAATTTGTGACCGTACCATCTCGATACAGTCTAGGAATTAGAGAGCTAACTTCTGTAAATAAAGGCGAAAAAGAAGCAACGTTTCAGAAATTATTTAAAGACTCTCTATAAATGCATTAAAAATATTATTAGACCAAATCAAAGAAAAACAATGAGAATTTCATTAACAACAACAACCACAACAACAACTACCACCACAACCAACACAACAACAACAACAACAGCACAGCATTGTTCATTGTTGTTGAATTTCATTGTTTAATAACCATAAATTTAAGAGAAATAATGTTAAGATTGAACCAGGAAAAACTAGAGAGATAATCCCCTGTTAAAAACAATTCAATGATAAGGAAGTTCAATTAAGATTGGACGATTCTGAAGATCATTCTCATTTACTTCAATATCACGAGACTATTTATAGAAATAAACATTTCATTATCACTTAGCTATTTACAGAAATTTTTATTATAAAGAATTACATGGGAATGATATACAAAATCGCCTGATCTCAATTGGGCCGTTAGATTTTAATGTTTCTCACAACATAATCGATTTTGTTTTACCAAAGTTTCATAAAATTAAGTTATTGCTTTCTGCAGTTTGATAAACAGCATTAGACCGCACTAATTAAGGGAATTATACAAAATCTTTGTAGAATTTTTTTTTTAATATTGCAGCTGAGATGTAAAATGAAGTATTTTTAAGTTTTTTTGAGACCAAATAAAAGAAACACTGAATTTGAGTATCTCAAGATCATTTTGCACAACAAAAAAACGTTTTTTATGCGTGACGTAGGGTGCAATAACATTCGAGTTTGCCTTAAATATTTACATTGAGATAATTTTGCTTTTGAAAGTAACGGCACGCGTTTTTATGGAAAAACACGTTTAGGTAAAAAATACAAAGAAAATAAAATATTGGGTGTTTGTTTATGAACAAATGTATAAACAATTGTTAGAATTTATTCATAACTTTAATGGATAATATTTAAAACAATTATTTATCTATACACACATAAATTATTTATCATTAGAAATGTAATAATAATGTTGAACAATAATGCGACATTTTTTAAGTAAACTCAATGGAAATAATTTTGATTTTTTCCTCTCTTTTGTTGTTCTTGTAATCATTTGTGTGTACAATGAAATATGAAACTTTTCCCATTTCCTTTCTGTTGTTGTTGTTGTTGTTATTGTTGTTTACATATAAGAAATTCATTAAATATATCGAAAGTGTAATTTTTTATAAATAAATAAATAAACACAAAAAGGCAAAAGAAAAATCAATTGAGTGTCGTCCTAAGTAGTCAAATAAACATTTTACATCGAATATTTTTTAAAATTATTTGATATTATATTAATATATTCATTTAAAAGAAAAGAGAAAGAACGATTTAGTGATGTAAAATTTCACCGCAAAACTTTCTTTTAAAAAATTAAGAAAGTTAAGGAAATTCATATTGAAAAATTCCCACAATATTCAGATAGGATAAGGTCCCAAAATATAGACCGATTTATTTTACATTTAACATAAATTTATTACATTCATAAGCATTTTTTTTCTAAGAGATACAAATACAAATTTTTGAAATCTTTTTTTATTACAAGAACTTCTTGCAATATTTTAAAGACTGATTAAAACCATTCGTTTCCATTGGCGTACATCTTTGCTTTTTTGACTTATATTTTGACGACTAATTTAAAATTTTGTTTCACCGTCATATGAATTCGAAAAACTTTCTCCAATTGAAATAATAATTAAACAACTATTTGATATAATCTATAGAGCAACAATCGAAGAATCATTAAATTGGTTGATTATCAGTCAAAGCTGATAATATTTTTGCCATATTTTTAAGACTGCTAACTCAAATCAATTAGAAAAATTCACAGGCAAGAGAGGGTGGTTCCAAGGAGGTTTCAGATTTAGATTCAAAAATCGATTACTTACCGGTTTTTTAGCTGCCAATGGTTTATTAATTAAATTTAAATGTGGCTCAAAATCTTGACCGAATTTCTCCAAGAATATATTTTCAGCGATATGCTTTTGATGGCAATCCTCCTGTTGAACTAATTCCCATAAATCTTGTGGTATATAAAATGATAATAACAGTCCCAATAATAGACCGATAATAAAATAATGATTGCGACTTAAGAAAGGTCGTCGCATTTTCAATCCCATTAAATTATTTGACATTGATGCATAAATTTTATATCATCTAATTATACTTTTCCCACTACTTTTACTTCTTCTTCTATTTCTTTTACTTCTTCCGACGTTTAGTGCATAAATTTATGTTACTGGCAGTGAGATACAGCACTTGTGGGAGAGCTGAGAGAGACAGAGATAGAGAGAGATAGACAGTTGTATAGATAAAGATAGCAATAGATTTATGTTTAGTTTTAATTGCTTCGCTATCGCTTTATTGTTATTACAACACTTATGCTTACTTATGCCATTCCACTAATTCATTCATTCATTTATTCATTCAGTCATTCAGCCATTCATTTGTCCATTTGTGCGTACTGAATGAGCGTATACGTCAAATTTACCATGTAAATACTTGACACTGATCTTGATATTTATTACGTTTATTGTATTGTATCATATTATATATATGTATGTATGGATGTATGTATGTATGTACATTGGTACATTCCAAGTTTGCGTATGTTTGTTTGTTTGCTTGAGTGTATCTTATGTATGCTTTACGCGTTGGTTTCTATGTATTTTCATTCAATTGAATTTTTCTACATTACTTGTCTTCTTCTTGCTTCTGATACTCTCTGCCAATCTCTCTAACCTCTGAGGGAACTCATACTTCATTTAGGCACAGTAACCAAACGCTTGATTTTTTGTCTTAATTTTTCTTTTTTTTTTATTGTTATTTCGAATTGTTTAGTAATTTTTTGAAATGAGTTTTATTGCTGTTGCCATTGTTGTTGTTATTATTTGAACTATTTCTCAAACAAATTCTGGTGCTTTCTTTCCTTTCTTTGCTTGTTTTTCAAAATTCTTTCAGTAGAACACTAAACGCACAAACACACAACAAAAATAAGCATTTTTTATTGCTTTACTTTGCTTTCCATTGAAAGAGAATAATTACAGGAAAGTAAAAAATAAAAAAAAAAAAGAAAAAGAATAACATGAAAAACGAACGAAAACAACTTCTACAACAAAATCAATAATAAAAAGCAGAAAAGCATTTTTAATGAGAGACCAACAATAGATATTTGTTAAACGAACCGAACGAAATGAAAGCTCAGCGATTACGTTCTACAAATGATAACAAATAATAGCAACAGCAACAACAACAATAGAAAAAACATTCATCACATGTTTCGTTGTTTGTGTTGTTATTGTTTTATTACCATTGTTATTATTATTATTATTGTAATATTTATTATATATATCTGACATAGATATTGCATATTAATCATTTTTATTCTTTATATTTTGTTAAAATCAATTATTTTTTGCTTGCATTTTATTTGATTTTTTTTCTTTTTGCTTCACTTTACGCTTTTTCGTTTCATTACCATACTTTATATTATTATTAAATTTTTATATTGTGATTTGCTGTTTATTGATACAACAACAAAGCTGATGTTGTCGTTGGCAAGCAGAAAAAAAAAGAACAACAATATTTTGATTTTATTTGATTTGTTTCTTTGAACTTTCAATTTTTTGCTTATCTCTTCTTGCTTTTATTCTAATTACTTTCATTAAATTTGTTTCTAAATTTTTTTTGCCTATTTTTAAATTTAAATTTATTTATTTATTCTTTTTTGTATTTGTTGTTGTTGTTGTTACGTCATAATTATGACCATATCATAAAGTTACAATGAATTTCATTGAATTATTATATTAAGAATTATATATTATTTAATAAGTACCGGTACTTATTAAACCAGAACTATTTACTCTTCAGAAACACGTGAAGAATATGAACAAGAAATTTTCAGTCAATCGTGGCCAACTCTAAAATAAGCTACATCACTTTGGTTAATGGAATTTAAAAATTCAAGTACAAGCATTACAAATCAAGAGATTACATAAAAAAGTTTTGCTTAAAAGATTTGAAAAGATTTGATTAAAATGGTTCGATTTAGACCTAATTTGGTACAAACATTAAAACCTCTTACAAATTGTAACTTTCTCGCCAAAATAACGACTTCTATTTCGAAGAAGGCGTTATATAATGCGGCGTCCAAAAAATGGATCCATCTGAATCAAATTTCGCTACAAAATTTAGAAATATGCAAAATTTTCATTAAGATAAATTTAAAATTGTGACATTTTTTCCTTGTACATGGGAACGAGGTCTAAAAAATCAACCAATTTTTGTCTAAATATGGTACACAGATTTTTTATGGCCGTATTTCTATTTTTCGTTAAAATATACGAAGAATTGTATTTTTTTTTCAAATAATGATTCTTTCGAAAAAGGACCTTATAAGGAGCGCAATCCTAAAACTGATCTGACTTTAAGATATTTTCAAAACATTTTGTAGTTGAAACGAAACACGTGTCTGCATTAAATTTCATCATAATATTTTTACAATTGCTTTCTTTTTAATTGATTCGCATAATAATATCTATATTTTATCTCAAATTCTTCTTTTGAATGTTACAAATATCTACGTAAACTTATTATACTTTGGACGACGAAATAGTGTAAGTTATAAAAATAGCACAACACATACGATTTCATTCATTATTTATGTATACACACACAACACTCATTTAATCCACTTAACATTAAACATTAAATTATCATCCCACAAGTCTAGCCTAAAAAGTTTTTGGTTAGTTACAATTGAAGCGTATTTCTGGTTTCGTGCGCCGCCAAATATTACTATTTCTTTCTTTTTTTTACCTTCCGAAAAATTGCTTCATTTGTTTTTTTTTACTTTGGAATATAAATTGCAGATTTTAGAAGAAGAAACCTGTTGTTTTCGCCTTTTTTTGTTTTCTTACACTTTTCTTTTACAAGTTTGTGCATCATTCACCAATTGAACTGAAGTGATAAAGAGATAATTTGTAAAAAATAAATTCCGTTTTTTTATTTCTGTTACAATGCACACACAAACAGTAAATGTAACGGTATCATTCTATATGCTTTCTTCGTTTGTCGTTTTCCATAGTTTTTTTCCTTCTTTTTTTTGTAAATATTTTAAGTCAAACTCAGTTTATTAACATGATTTACTTTAATTGGTGTCGCATGGAATTGATTTTTAAAGTCATTCTGCTTTTTCCTTTAGTTACTTCATTCTCTTTTCCATACATTTCTGTCTGTCAATTTTCGTTTTCATTTTATTTATTTCCCTGCTTGCGTTGCTTTTTCTATGTTTCTAGCGAAAAATAAGCCGGGTAAACAGAAAACAAAAAGTACAACACACAATAAAAACGACAACCGTAATAAATACACGCAACATACACAAAACCGCGTCGCAAAACAACCGACAACCAACTACACACATCTGATGTAAATTACAAACTGACATCAAAAACAAACAAATTCTCTAACAGATCACGTTATATTATTTTAAGGCGAAAAGCGAAAATCACAAATGCACGAACAGCAACAACAAGAAGAAGAAGAAAACCAAGAAGCTTTTAATATAGCAGCGAGCTTTTAATATATATATATACATATATATATTAAAGCTCGTTGCAAATATACAGAATGCAATATTGTACCGTTAAAAGTACGTTTTGCGTACAGTTTTTTAAAAACAAGCATATTTCTAGTGCTTGGTGGCATTAATAGTAGTAGATATATTTCTATGATTATTTGCAAAAATTTTCCACTGTGAATTATTATATTTCTTGTATTTTCAATTTTTTTTAAATTTAAATGTCAATTTTCTTTTGCAAAGTTGTTTATTTTGGTTTAAAATTTCTTTATAATAACATTAAATAGTTTATGTATATATAAATTTTCTGCTCTCTAACATAAAATGGGGCTTTGGATTTTTGGCTTTTGGGAAAACGGAATTACTTAGATAATTGTCACCTATAGTATGCTAACAAACTCTAATTACTGTAATTAAAAATTTATTTATAATTAACGAATTATTTAAATTAACATATCAATTTATTAGCTCACTAATTTAAAACAATAATTAATAAAAAGTGATCACTTATTATTAATTAATTAACAACTTAATTAATGATTGAAAGAATTAATTAAATTTATTTAATTATTTAATATTTGATATTATCTTAAATTAATTTTAGTTAATTATTTAATTGCATTCGTTATACCATTTAATTAATTTAAAATAATTAATTATATAATTTTAATTACAATTACAATTAATTAAAGTAATTGAAATATTAAAACATCTATTTGACTCCAATGAACATACAAATATGAATAAAGTCTTTTTGAATTTTGTGAAAATTTTTTGATAATTTTCTATTACGAAAATTCGCTATTTTTTATAGATATTAGAAATGTTATGGAGAATAACATTGCTTCAAAATTATATAGAGAGAGAACGATAGAGAGAACAAAAGCAGAAGCAATAATTATGCTCATAATAAATTCGTAATTAGGTCAATTATTATTATTATTTTTTTTTTACATTCAAACAACGTTCTCCGTGTTTTTTGTCGTTTTTCTGTTTGTAGAATTTTCAAAGAGTGTACTTTGCAAATGAAATAAAAAAAAATTAGTCATACCATAAATTGATGGGTAGACTGGCACTAGACTTATTTTCCAGTTTAGTTCGCTTTATTTAGAGGAGGCGTAAAAAACAGAAAATGTGAAATTGTAAAATGCCTACAAAAAATATAAATACAATAGATAAATCAATAACTTAGTGGAAACAGAAAAAAGGATTAATAAATTTATTCACGTGAGTAAAATTATGATTTTCTTTTTTATAAAAAAAATTTACGAAGTAATTTATGCGCGATACTGTTAATAAAAGCTGAGAAAAAATAATATTCCAAAAAAAAGAAAATACTAAAAAAACAGAATATTCAATGAAAATAATAAGAAGAAGAATCATAATTCTCTATATATAAATTAATATATATTTAATGGCATTCTCTCACTGTTAATTTCTAAGTGTTAACGGTCAACTGTTAATAACGTGGAGCAACAAGACAAATAAAATTTTGTTCATCATAAATAAGCTGAAAGTCAGAGAATTAGAGAGTATTGTACACAGAAAAATTTTGAAAAATAGTTTTAGAGAGAGAAGAAGTTAAAGAAAATAAAAATATAATTAAACAGAAAGAAAAACAAGAACAACAATTAAGGAATTGTTTGTGCAATGAAACAAAAATAAAACTTTTTCTTTTTTGAAAACTAAATATTTCTCATAAAATGTAAATAATTTCTATTCTGAGCATAATTAAAGCACAATTAAGAAAGTTACAAAATAATAAATTAATTAAATTTAATTAAAAATTAAACTAAATACAATTTATGGATTATTTCAGCTAACCAAATTTCACATTTTTACATTAAATTTTTCAAAGAGAGAGTGAATTTTCAAAAAAAGAGAGAGAGAAAGAATGAGAGTGATGTAGAAATGCAAAAGTCAAGTGCATACATGCATTTTTTGCGCAGCTCAATGAAGAAGAAAAAATAGAAAATTGAGAAAAAATGTATTTTTCGAATTTCTTTTTTATATGGAAATTAAAGTTAATATGCACTAAATCAACATGGTAAATAATATAATTGAAAGTAAGAAAAATATGTTCAAGTGAAGTATATTTTGAAATAAGCAAAAAAAACAGTACAAATTCAGGAAATTTCTCTAAGAGAATAATTTAAACAAAAATAAGTGCATTAAAAGTAAAATTTCCAAAGGAATTTTCTTTTCAGTATTTTTTTTTGTTTTTTTAAGTTTTTAGATTAATAGAGAGCAGCAAAAAAACTATCTAAAACTAACGGTAAACAATTATATTTATTATATAAAGAGTAAATTACTAAAAGAAAAAAAGTCGCATACCAAAAGGTGAGAGAGAGAGAGAGAGAGAGAGCGAAAAAGTAAGGAAAATAGAAAATTGAAAAAAAAGAAGAAAAATGGAAAAAAGAAAAAAATTACAAAACGCAAGGAGATGCGTATTTGTAACCGCGCATCTTTATGTATGTAATTTGCGTGCAATGGACTAAAAAAGCAACGATGACACTACATATATATATATATATATATATATATATATATATATATATATATATATGTGTGTGTGTGTGTGTCTTTCGCATTTATGTGCTTTTTGCAATTTAGGTTTTCTTTTCTTTTCTCTTTTTCTTTTTTGTATTGTTGCCGTTATAGTTGCAAGATAAATGTTATTGTAGCTGTTGTTGTTGCTCTTCTTGTTTTTTTTTTGAATCTTTTTCTTTCTTTTATACTTTCTTCTATGTTAAAACCAGGCAGTTGTACCTGGCAAAGCCCTCATTCGTTGTAAAATTCTTGGTCGGTTAAGATATACAAAAGAAACGGTTGGGACGATAACCATGAACAACAATAATATCAACAACAACAACAGTAAAAAAGAATAAAAAAAAGTAAAGTGAAATAATACAAAAATATATATTTAAAAAATAATATTCAAAGAAATTAAAAAGTATAAAAAAAATAAATCAAATAAGAAAAAAGCAAAAAGTGGCTAAAAAAAGTTCACTCATACTTTTTTTTTGAGTTTTCAAAGTGTAATCTCAGGAATTCTATTTAAAGATAAGAAAGATTTTTGTGCCCATTTAATTTTGTTGCAACTTCTTTGTTAAAATATTTTTTCTTTTTAATACTTTTTAAAATATTAGAAAAAACTAAAGAAAAAATTTTTAATGGTACAGAGAAAATTCTAAGGACAAGAAAGAACGGAAAGTGAAAGCAAAAAGTAAAAAATTCATGTAGAACAAGAAAATTACATTTATAAATAACAACAAAAAAAAATTTGATGGCATTAAAAAGTATGTAGAAAATTATGAAGTTAACTAAATGTGAATGTGAATGTAAGTCATTTTCTTCTTCTTCTTGTTGTTGTTGATTCTTTATTCTCCCTTTTCCATTTTTCCTTTATCTTATTGTTCATTTTTGTAATTTAACTTTTACTTTTCACGTTGACCTACATAATTATTGTTGTAATATAAATGATATAAGTGACAAATTTCTAAGCGTATGTGTATGTGTGTGTGTATGCATGTATGTATGTGTATGTGTATGTTTTTTGCTAGTGGTTTTTCTGGTCTTATATTATTTCATATTCATTTGAGATAATTAAAGGAAACAAGTCAGAAAATTATATTTAGTTTTAGCGAAATCTTGGATACTCATCATACAAGCACCAGGATATTACGATTCAGAGCCTGCTCATGCTTATCCTGCTTTATATTTTGCTAATTTTCAATACCAATTTGACTGCAAAAAATTCCGATGTTTCTACCAAATTTTGAGCTTAATATTCTCTTTTCTTGCGACCCGAAGAATGTTTACCACACACGATTAGACGGGCAGTCAGACAGATGTCTAAATCGATTCAAAATTTGCTGATAGATTAAAAATATTTATATGTTGCAGAATAAAAATGAATAAAACCTCATCCTTACTAAGTGGTTGGGTATAAATAAACTAAATATGAAAATTAAATGGGGAAAATTTAAAAGCGATGAATAAGAAGAAGACAACTAAGAAAAATTACAACATAATAAAGTTTAAAATTAATAAATACTCAGTCACGCTAGTCTGGTTTACCAAAAAATTAGTTATAATATTTTATTTCATAATAAAAAAAAATCATACGACTAATCGGATAAATTATGATAATAATCATTATAATTTAATTAATTTTAATATAAATTTTGATAACAATTAAAGAATTTTAATCGTTTATATTATTCAAAACAAAAAGTTTTGAAATTTATGCTCAATTTATTTTTTCGTCATGCTGCTCCGTCTCTTATCTCTTACAGCATTATGTACAGCATGTGGTATAACACCACGGTCAAAAAGTCCCTTGCTTTTTAAAGAAAAATTAAGTACAATTGCATTTATCAGCTTATTCTACCGCATAAATGAAACAGAGCTCTTGCAACTTTTCAAGATCCATTTTGTTTTATTTTCTTTTGTAAAATTTTGTCCCCTTCCAAAGTAAGCCTTAAAATTTATTAACCACTTCTCATTTGTTAAGTGCTTCAATTTGATGTCTAAAGAGTGTTAGGAGTCTCTAAAAGTTAGATTTAAAAGTTTAGATTTATTTCGTTGCCTTAAATCACTTTTATCGGTTGCTGCTCACTCAGCTATCGCTTTTTTTTGATTTAAGTCCGCACTAATGGATCCTTGTTTCATTTATGATCATAGTCAACAATTTCAGACTTACTTTTCATGTAGCTAGAACAGTATCACTAATCTCGATATTTAAATATTTTTATTACTCAGAATTCGTATGCGTCTGCTATCGATGTTGCCACGAAATTTATTGATCTTTGTGTTATACATTTACTCTCGAATAGAAGGGATAGGGGTATATTTATTTATTGATATTTGCAAACAAATGTAATATTAATATGAAGTTTTCTCACTTATTTAAATAGAGAATTGTCATAAGTGTTTGTTTGAGTTTCATTTATGTAAAAAACAAAAATATCAATACAATTGTTATAATTAAGTATTAATTTGATTTTAATTGAAAGCAAAAAAACAAATAACATAGAAATAAAGTGCTACCACAACGTTTGTTACAAATACCCTACACAATCGCGCTTAATATTATTAAAAATAAATAAATACCCAATACCCACCAGACAGTGCTCTCTTATTTTTAATGCATGTAGTGTTTCCCTTCATTTCATTCATGTAGAATATACGGACAAATTTAAGGAACTATCTTTATCTTTATTTACTATTTATAAGTAATTGTTTGGAAATGATTCAAAATAATAATTCATTTTGAACGGTAGTGGCAAAGTTTTCTCATTTTTGAATTAACTATGAAAAGTATTGGCCTTCTCTCAAATGTACGATTTAAGTTTCTATTTATTATTTCTACTACGGACTTGTTTATTCCTACCACCAAAACAGAAATTTAATGGTAATATCTTTATATTATTTTGGGCCTATTTTTAGAGCGATGGATGAATGAACATGTTCAAATTGTTTTACGAATTTAACATTAATTCCAAATGTTACCAACATTTGCTTGAAATAAATATACTTGTACGCGAAGTAAATATCCTTCCGTTTAAGGAAATAAAAATGTAATAAACATGGCTTATAAAAATTATGATTACATTTTTTACATACGTTAAGTATAGCCAGCCATTTAATGGCTAAATCTAAAAATAGCTAACAGATTACTTTTATTATGTAATTCGGGGAATGTACCGTTAATTATTATATTAAAATATTGAAACGAACCTCAAGATCGCTTAAGTTATATATTCTTGAGCTAAACCGAGCAGGCCATGCCTGCCATGTCCCATAATTAAGTTTTAAGAACGCTTTAAATGAGTCGAAGAGTGTAACGGAAAGCATTTTTAGTTATTAAGTTTCAAATTGTGCAACTTTTTTTACTTGCTATATATTGATGTAAAATAATTTGGTTATATAATATATGTGTATAATATTGGCCAAATTTAATCATGCTTTTTAAATATAATAAAATTTTTTGAGTCCATGATTATCAAGATTTTGACTTTTACATAGATACTTTTCTGAGTATTTCTCTTTGTAATCAATTCAAACTTATTACAATCTTTAATCAAAATTCTTATAAAGTGCAAGTGAAAGTTCAGTGGTTAAGCAAATTCTCCTGATATGTATTCAAATGTTTAACAGTTCAGAGTAATTGAAACTGATTTCTTTAATGGTAAACTTTTGATATCGCTATTACATATTATCGTAGTCTTTGTGCGGGCTTGACTTATTATTAGTTTAATCAAAATGCTATTTTTAAAATATATTTAAGTGTACAAATAAATCTGAAGAATATACTTAATCCAATTTTGAATTCATGTACCGTTTAATTTAATTTATGACACTGTAAAAACATTTGGGAGTAAAAAAAATGCAATAAAAATTGTTTTTTCCTTAACAAAGAAAAGATGAAAAGTTAGATAAAAATAGATGAAATTAATAATAAAAAGACATTTAATATTTAATTCAGTTCAGTAGTATGACATAAAGTTCAACTATCAACTATGACTTAACTGTTGAAAAGCGTAAAAGGAAATAAACCACATCAGCGTCTAATAAAAATAAATTGAAAAAATTAAAAAAAAAAGTAACATTAAAAAAATCATATTAACGGATATTCTTGTACCACATACTGGGAGAATAGAATGGCAAGTAAAATTTTGATTTTTTTAATATAATTTTATATACATTTATATATCTCAGTAATGGTCAATCTTCTTGAAGAGTTAAATCATTTATAGTTAAGTTTTTACTTTTATCAAATGTAGGTTTTGAAACAGTTTTCAAAGGAAAGGCAAGGAAAGTAAAAGGAGGATAGGCTAGGATAGGATAAGATAAGATAGGATAAGATTAGATAGGATAATATAAGATAGGATATGATATAGATAGGTAAGATAGATAGGATAAGACAAGATTGGATAAGATAAGATAAGATAGGATAAGATTAGATAGGATAATATAAGATAGGATATGATAAGATAGGATAAGATAAGATAGGATAAGATTAGATAGGGTAAGATTAGATAGGATAGGATAGAATAAGCTAGAAAAGGAGTAGAAATTAAACGAGAGAAATGTATAGCAATGGAAAGCATGATAGGAACGGCTGTTAGAAAAAAGGGGTAAGCCAAACCCATCTAAATCCATTGTATAGTTCAAACTATTTCCAATTAATTATCCTTAATTTTATTGCAAAGACATTTTAGCACATTACTTTTGGAAATTCTATTTAGAGTCATGTACATTTTTGTTGACATTATTTTCTAAATGTTCATTGCAAAATATCTGCGTGCCACAGATTTGATAATCCCCCCTATCCTTTATAATTGTCTTTAATAGCATTCTATTTTACAATACAACATAAAAGTTTTTTTACGTAGCTGTTTAAGTACGAAAGCATCAAACAAAAAAGACGTAAAAAAAAATAATCGAAAATTGCAAATAAAAGAAATATTTCATATATCGTAATCCAAAATATATTGTGCTAAAAAGAATTGCATCTAAACAAAGCAAATTTATAGAATAAGTATATATTGAGATTTTATCTTTTGCCTATTTTGTTTAGTTTATTTTTCACAAATATTTAATGTAATATCTGTTCATATTGATTTTATTGTTATCTTTACATTTATTCATCTATAAAATGATTATTATTATTTTATTATGCTTATCGTTTATGATTTTAATTAGAAATCGAAAGAAGAATGAAAATAGACAACAAAGTAAAATTGAAAATCATCAGTATAAGCTTATAATTTGAAGTATAACGAAGGTAATTAGTAGTATCTGTAGACCACCCAGAGTAATTTGATGAACAAATTTAAAAACTATTAACTTAGTTAAACTAACATTTTATAAAATTTCAAGTTAATTCTTGTGTGAAATTTACTTTTTATTCATCAATCACATCAATTCTTCCGTTCAACCAGCGTCTATTTAGGCATTCGTTTGTTCTAGCCTTCTGCCGCTTGACTTTCTGTCTATGTGACACTGGTTTTTGTGTTTCAGTAAACTATTTTGCAAGGACACTTTTGGCAGTTTTGAATTGAATGAGATATCCGTGTCAGATATTGGAAGATTTAGTATGCAGCTGTATATTGAAAATTGATAGTTCTTTAAAAAATCATTGTGAAGTTTGCGATTCAAATATTTCAATGGCAGATAAGAAATTTTCAACATGTACCACAATTATGGATCTACCAACTAAAATGAAATAGTAAATTTTATTAGGTTTTCACGTTTTATTCATAATAAGCGAATTAATCGCCAATAAAGTCCTGTAAATCTATAGTTTGAAAGATCAAGTGGTGGGTGTTTGATAATTAACACCAGATAAGTGTAACTTATTTAATTGCCATTAATGGCTGGTGATTGCTTGATATCTTATCCAGATTATTCTTGAAAATTTATTTTTTCTAAAGAAAATTTCAAAAAAGAAATTTTTCTTCAATTATTTGCGAATCGTTTAAAAATTGAATGAACCAGCAACCAAGTATAATAAAAATTCCATAATTGTTTTGAGATTATGTTAAATTGCATAGAATATGCATTATGTAAAAAACATATATAAAATAATTAACAAGAATATTAAATTTTTTTTGTCTCCTATTTTCTCTCCTGTTTTTGCTTTTCATTATTTGTTTTGTTATTGTTGAAGATCGTAAAATACTGAACATTTGTTTTTTATATATAAAAAATTATGGCACACTTTTCTTTTTTTGTTCATAATATGCTTCTCTTTTTCTGTCTTTCTCTCTTTCTCTTTCCATCATTTTCTATTTCTTTCTCTTATTTTTCTTTATGTATTTTTCCTGTTTAATCCATTTAGGTCATTATAATATACAACTAATCTCAAGGTTCTTGAATACATTTCCTAGAGTAGCAACAAAATAAAAAAACACAAAAAAAGCAGGACAACGAAAGCTTAAAACGTTAGGTAAAAGTCAACAGGAGTAAAGAAGAAATAAAACCATAAGCGAGAAGAAGAGAGAATCATAAAAATCATTATGTCAACATCTGTTACTCAACAACAACAACAACAACAACAACAACAGAAACAGAAACATCAGCAGAAACATCAGCAACAACAATTACAACAACAGCAGCAACAGCAACAGCAACATCAATATAATACAACAAATCGAGTTCAAAAGTCTGCTTATCCAATTGCATCCATGAATAATAATACTAGTGATACCAACAACAATACCACTAGCAACATTAAGCAAGAAAATTCAGCAATAGCAGTAGCAACAGCAACAGCAACAGCAACAGAAACAACATCAGCATCTGCAGCAACAGTTGGTAATAACAGTAGTTGTAGCGGCGGTGATGGTAGCGATGGTGGTGGTGGTGGCGGAGATGTTGGCGTTCTGCGAAAAGTGGTGATAATGCACATCAAAGTCCAATTAAGAAGCCAGTATCAAATACTAAAGAACGTGTCATAGATACGGTGCCATTTCCACCATCACGTAAATTAACCGTAAACGATGTATTTGATTGTCGTACAGGTAAACCGCAACATGATGTACTTAAACAGCATTTCATATTGGAGGGGCGTATTGAGGAGGCGGCCGCTATACGTTTAATACAAGAAGGTGCTGCTTTGTTGCGTCAAGAGAAAACTATGATTGATATAGAAGCACCAGTAACAGTGTGTGGTGACATTCATGGTCAATTTTATGATTTAATGAAATTATTTGAAATCGGTGGTTCGCCTTCAAACACAAAATATCTATTTTTAGGCGATTATGTTGATCGTGGATATTTTAGTATTGAATGTGTCCTATATTTGTGGTCACTAAAAATAACTTATCCTAGTACGCTGTTCTTATTGCGCGGCAATCATGAATGCCGCCATTTAACAGAATATTTCACTTTCAAGCAGGAATGTAAAATTAAATATTCGGAAAGGATTTATGATGCCTGCATGGATGCATTCGATTGTTTACCATTGGCAGCTTTAATGAATCAACAATTTTTATGTGTACATGGTGGCCTATCACCAGAAATTCATGAATTAGAAGATATAAGAAGATTGGATCGCTTTAAAGAGCCGCCAGCATTTGGGCCAATGTGTGATTTATTATGGTCTGATCCATTGGAGGAATTTGGTAATGAGAAAAATTCCGATTTTTATACACACAATTCGGTTCGTGGTTGTTCATATTTTTACAGCTATGCAGCTTGTTGTGATTTCCTACAAAATAATAATCTCCTATCGATAATACGTGCTCATGAAGCTCAAGATGCCGGTTATCGTATGTATCGTAAAAGTCAAACAACTGGTTTCCCATCTCTGATCACAATATTCTCAGCACCAAATTATTTAGATGTATATAATAATAAAGCAGCTGTACTTAAATATGAGAATAATGTTATGAATATACGTCAATTTAATTGTTCACCTCATCCATATTGGCTTCCAAATTTTATGGATGTATTTACATGGTCATTGCCATTTGTGGGTGAGAAAGTGACAGAAATGTTGGTAAATGTTTTAAATATATGCTCGGATGATGAATTGATGACCGAAGAAAATGAAGAGCCATGTTCGGATGATGAAGCTGCTCTACGTAAAGAAGTTATACGAAATAAGATAAGAGCTATTGGTAAAATGGCACGTGTCTTCTCTGTTTTACGTGAAGAATCTGAATCTGTATTACAATTAAAGGGTCTAACACCAACTGGAGCCTTACCATTAGGTGCTCTATCTGGCGGTAAACAATCTCTAAAGAATGCCATGCAAGGCTTTTCACCAAATCACAAAATTACTTCATTCGCTGAAGCGAAAGGTTTGGATGCAGTTAATGAACGCATGCCACCTAGACGAGATGCAACACCATCACCCTCAGAAGAGGATCAAAAATCTTTATCACAGGCAGCTGCAGCAACAGCTAATGCAAATGCAAATGCGAATGTAAATGCCAATGCTAGTGCCAATGCGGCCAATATTAATACAATCAATGGATAATTTTAAATTATCGAAAGGCATTATATTGTATTTAAATATTTTCTAATTAAGGTCATAATATTTGATAATTTATATAATATATATCTCTTACCAAAAAGAAAGGATAAAAAGAAAAGAAAACAAAAAAGCAAATCTATATTCAAATTAAAATTAAAATCTAAATCATTTTTAAATTGATTCAGATAAGTTGTGAATATTGAAGTATTTAAATGCCATTTTAACGAGGAGAGGTAACATTTTTAAAGATCAAAGATTACGATCACAAGATAAAAATAAAAATGATAAATGAAATTATTTCTATCATCAAATTTTCAAACCTGAAAGCTTACTTTTTTATGGCCCTAAAAAAATTTTAATTTCTGTAATTTATTTATTGTACAGTTATGTATTTATTTATTGTACTTATGTACTTAATATTAATTTAAAAAAAATATCTGCTAATTAAGTATCAAGCTTATAAAATTAAGAATTTTTCTAATACATGAACTCTATCTCCGGTGATTAAACTATAAAATAAAAAAGCAAAAAAAAAAAAAAATAAAACCAAAAACAAAGAAATAACTAAAAAAACAAAAAAAAATCAACTAAAACAAGTGCATAATGCGATCTTACATGTGCCATTATATAAATGTATATATATTTTTTTCAATTACTTATACTCATTCATTAAATTTTGTTGTTGTTTGTTGTCAAGTTTACAAGACTCTCAAATCATTTCTTTGTTTTCCACACAATTACACTGATTGTATAAATTCATAAGAAGTAATCGACATGAAATGCACTTATAAATTTATACATATGAATTATAATAAGTAACAATAATAATAATAATAATCTTAATAATGAATTATTTAAATTGTACTTAAAATGTACTTAAATGATGGGATTATATGGTTTGGGCTGGGATAGGCTGGGAAATTTTCAAATTCATTTCTCGAATCATTCTCGTCAACTCTTACACTCGTTTCATGTGAATGTGTATGTGCATACATATATAAACACATACATGTATGTGTGTATGCATACACATACATGTGTATGTGTATGTTTAAGTAAATATTTTCTTTCACTTGATTTATTAAAATATTTATATTTTCCAAATCATTCATTCATCCCTATTTATATAACTTATATCACTCTCTCTCTCTATCTCTATCCCTCTCTTACTATCTATTGCTATCACTATTTTTTACTGAAGGATTTTCCTTTAAAGTGTTAGAATATTTATTTGATATAAATTCTTTGATAGTTAAAATACCTAAAAAATAGTTTTCAATTACTTCTACTTTTTACATTATTTAGATGTTTTATAAGGAATTTTTTGATATTTATAAACTCGATATGCTTCATTTCCCATCACTTCTTCATTTATTATATTTAAACTTTAAGTATCATCAATATTTTAAAAACATTTTCAATTATAGGCTTTTCTTTGGATAAAAAGATTTTTTTTCTTGGAATACATGAAAATTATCTAATAGAAAAATCGAAATCATAAAAACAATGCTTTTTAAAAATCTCATTACAATTTGATGCGAGCCAAGATTACTTTAAGAAATTCTTTTAAGCAATTATTATTTTAAGAAAATATTGAAAGTTTTCCCTACAGAAATTTCTATAATTTTAAATGAAATTTATAAACTTTATTATTTTGCGACCTTTGCTGCCTTAATAGAAATCTATTTTCAGAAAAAATTGGGCATTAGATTTAATAAATAAATAAACAAGCAAATTTTAAATTGGTTGTACTGCATATTTTTAGAAAACAATTTCCACATAAAAATTTTGTTGTCTTCATTTTAATTTCAATTTACTTAACTTCTTTAAGAAATCGTTGAAATGATGTAGAATTTGTTTAATCCATATAAAATTCATGATTTCCAATTTTAAATTAAGTTTTAAGGCATTTGAATTAGTTTGAAAATATTTGAGTGCCAAAAATTCCTACATTTTATTTTTTTTATTTTATTTTTTCATATAATTTAAGTTCTATGAAAATATGTAATAAATAATATGCAAAGAAATAAAATGAAAAATAAAAATTTGATCCTCCGATCAATCTCTCGATATTTAGACATCACCACCAAATGGCCATATTGATATAGGGGACTTTTAGTTTTAACAGACTTATCAAGACATATTTTTCTAAACATTTATTCCAATAGAAAAAACAAATTCAAAACATAAATTGAGTTTATTTTACTTTAAATAAAAAACATCAAGAAAAATCGGGAAATCGAAAAATCAAGAAAAAAGACCATAAAAAAAATATCGTAAATTTTTTGTTTAATAATTTTTTTAACTGAAATTATTCTAATCATTAGCATTAGAGAAAGAAGAAAAACTTAAAAAAAAAAACGAAATGCCAACTTTTATTATCTAAAAACAAAACCAAACAAAGACGAATTGAAAAAAGAACAAAAATGCCACAAATAAAAAAAAATTCTTTACTACTTTAGAAACAAAAATCAACAACTAAACTAAACTAAATTATATATTAAAACATAATATATTTATAAAAAAACAGAACAAAAAGTTACTCAAAAAAAAATTCTTTACAAAAAAAAGGAAAAAATAAATAAAAAACGATGCTTGCATTTTTTTTCACATTTTCTTCTAACATTTATATAAGCGACACATTTAAATCGATTTCATTAATTAATCATAATTAAGTAATTTTAATTATAATTATATCTCATTGTAATTATAATTAATTAATTATAATTTATAAACGAAATATGACAACAAAAAAATCACTTCAAACATTTCAAAAGAAGGAAGGAAGGCAGCAGAGAATTAAGTGAATCATCAAAAGAAACAGAAACTCAATTTCTTAAATAATTAAAAAAAAATTTATAAATTTATAAATTACAGAATAAATATTTAACATTTTAATGCATAATAAATTAATTAAAATTAAGATAATAAAATTTAATACAAGGCGAAAGAAAAGTAAAAGTAAAAAAAATTATATTTAATTATAAGAAACAAAACTTTCTATCTAATTTATATCGAATTATTCAACTATTTTACATTTCACTCTATCTCACTATCTATTTTATTCACTCTTTCTCACTCTAATTTTAAACATTGTGGATAAGATCATGCAAAAAAATTGATATTAATTATTTAAAGAATGATTTGTTTCTAAAAATTGATTTAATTTGCCCTACATGAAATCTACATGAATTTTCGTATCGTATCGTCTTTTGCTACAAAATTTACATCATGAATTTATAACAATATTGTAAATTGATTTTTATTATAAAATATTGAAAATCTAACTAGATGCAGAAATCTACAGAATTTTTTTAAATCATCATACAATTTTTTCCATTTCTAAAACTTTTTGTCCATTTCTTCTAAAACGCAGAAATTCTTAAAATACAACAACTCTGTTGTTGCATCGTAGAAATGCAGGCCTATAAAACTTCTTATTACTTTTTTATTTTCTGCTACTTTTCCCTCGAATTTTTAAAAAAAAATTACAAATACAAATGTTTAATAAAATTATTGAGAAATTAAAGAAATACAAAAGAGATCTTTTAAATTCCCTTCTAAATCAAATTAAATCAGACAAAAAGTTGAAATTTTAAATTTGTACTTTTTAAGCAAAATGATTTAAAGCAAAGAAGTAAGAAAACAAAGTACTTTAAATTACATATATTTCTAATTATAAAATAATTAAGTGCAAATACCGTTATACCTAAAAAAAGCCCTTCCCCTCCACACACACACACACACACACACACAACCATAAAATCCACGTTGCGACGAACACGATAATGATAACGATTACGAAAAGCACCAATCACTGAAAACTATTAATATTCTAATAAATATATCTGATATATTGAAAAAAAAATGATTTAAATTCAATAAATATGACAATTTTCAAAAGTACATTAATAATAATTTTCCAAAAGAAAAAATTAGCAAAAAAAAAAGAAACCACAAAAATTTAAACTAAATTAAAATCACTTTAATTATCATTAAATGTTATCAGCAACATACGAATAATTATTTAAATATTATTAAGATAAGTTAAATTTAAATTTTCAAAAACAAAAAAAACCAAAAATTAATACAAAATAAAAGTACCTCTCCTTTCAAAAACGAAACTAAGAATCAAAAACAAACAATGAACAAGTAAAAAAATGAAAAATTACAGATTTAAAGAAATTATAATGCGCACACATTTATTTATTTCCCAACACCTGCAACAAATCATACAAATCATGTATAAAAACATATGAATTAAAAAAGAAAATTATATTATATTGAAATAAAATGACAAAATTCTTCCTTGAAATTATCCAAGAAAAAAAAAAAGAAAAAAAACTGTAAAGAGCAATTGTAGCAGTAGCAACACCAACAACAACAAACGAAGCGTAAATATTCATCGGGTTTTCCTTTCATTTCGTCTTGTTGTTGTATTATTTTACAAATTGTCAAGATTTTTTTTTAGAGAATTCTATGGCAAAAGCTATTTTCGTTTAGAAAAAAAACTGTTATGGTTAACATTAAGCACAATGTTAGTCTTTATTAAATGTTAATAGTCAACAGTAACAGTTTTCACTAAATAAATAAAATGGTCTATTAATTTCCATAAACATTTTTATGTAAGATTACAGTGATTCCGAAATTATTTATTGGAGAATCTCTTGTGCTTCACGCTTTCCATGGCAATTTAAGAAATTGAAAATAATTTTAGCTGTGAAATGTACTAACGAAATTCTAACAGCCCTCGTACAAATTGAAGGAAAAATTCTTTCTATTTGAAAATATTAACTTTATTTCTTCTTCTTCTACGTTACATTTATAAATTGCTTATAAATGGACAATGCATTAATTTAAAATAATATGGCAACACCCGTTTTAAAAATTTTATGGCATCTGACAACAATTGAATGTAGCATCAATAATTTTACTCACATCTCTCACGTGTTGAAAATAACTTTAAATGTGAAAGTAATGTTGTTCTGGAGGTGTCAAATTATGTCGTTTAAATAATATTTTCTATTAAATACTTTCATTTATGATCTGTAAATTAAGGAAAATCAATAAAATTTTGCAAATATGACAAAATTATTGTGGCTTTTATTAACATTCGCTGTCATAATCTGCAAATTGAAATTTTCTCAAACAACTGGTATGGAATTAAAAACTCCTAATAGAATAAATTATTTAGAGCCAGGTGAATTGTATAATTTTACAACGGATAAACAATATCGTTCATTCTTCGATAATGATTTACGAATATATTGTTATCGTGGCCAAAGTAAAACATTAAAACGTCTATTTGAATCGTTAGAATTACGTTTATATATTGTTGGTGATGATTATATACAATATGATGGTGCCACACCCCTTGAAGTTGAACAACATTATAAAGAACGGCGCTCATTATTCAGTTTTACATTGTTTTCACAGAAACGTGCTCGCCTCCCATTATCACCATTTAAATCAAATTGTTTGGGTATCGATACTGTATTACCCTATAAAATTGGATTACAACGTATACGCATCGATTTTTGGCGTGCGCTACAATTGATATGTGGCTGTTTCATTTTCCATTATGCTGGAAAACTTAGTGAAAATTCGATATTCTATTATATAACTGGGGTTATATTGGGTATATGTTCATCATTTATGTTCTTGATTTGGGTTACTAGTAAATTGCTGCCAAAGTAAGTATGGAAATTAAAAGTAAACTAAAATAAAGGAGCGAAGTTGCATCCTAACTTATTTACTAATGATCAATTTATGTTAATTATAATTACAGGCGTCCATTAATGTATGGCGCTTTAATTGGTGGTTGGGCAATTGGCATTTACGTGGTACAATTAATATGGGAAAATTTACAAGTGATTCTTGTCACATATAAAAGTTATGTATTTTGGTATATTTTCATTACCGGCTTAATATCATTCTTCTTTTGCTATCGTTGGGGCCCGCCGTCTAATAAACGTTCCAGAACTATCATTAAATGGTTATTGCAATTAATGTCATTGGCTTTTATATATTTATCTAGCCATCATGATGAGGCAACTGCTGCCGTCATTATAATAATGATATTAGTGCACTATTTTCCACGTGCAATCTGGTATACATGTCGTTCCATATATTTGAGAAAATTTCCGCCGAAACGACGTTTACTTAGTACTGAAGAATATTATGAGGAGGGTGTACGAGAGACGACAAAAGCTTTGGAAGAATTACGTAAATATGCCACTAGCCCAGAATGTAAACAATGGAGAATGATGACTAAATTACGAGATCCGTTTCGTTTTGCTGCTTTTATTGAGGGTGCATCACATTTACGTGATGATGAAATACTACATTTTGAATCATCAAAATATGCAGATGGTATTAATATTGACGACAGCACCGATATCAGCGTTGATGAAAGTGATGACAATGATTCTATTCAAAAATCATCCAGCGGGCGAATACATCAAAATCCAAGTTATCTTAATTACAATAAGAATCGTAACAATCATGATTACAATACTAATAAAGGTCATCTTGAACAAGAATTGTCTGAAGATGAGGAAGATGAAGAAGATATACATGGTGGGGGTGATAATAATTTTATAAATCAAACCGACTCATCGGTAACGTCTATAAGTAAAACCGGAACATCATCAATATCAACATTAATTAAACATCGTAACAGTCTACACGATAATCATACACCGATGCGTCGTCATAATATAAGTAATACAACAACAAATAGACTGAATTCATCATTGTCATCACAACCATCCACCTCAGCAGCAACAATCGCATCACATCATTATTTAACTAATCCGGATATTCGTAACGCTAGTTTACACAACAATACTAATTATCCCTAGGAATTGATGTTCACTTTCTGTACTTGTTCACTCATTGTTCTTCTATCTAATTTATGTCGTTTTAATTTATATCTAATAAATAATAATTTTCGTTCTTTTTTTACATTAAAATTTGTTATGCATTTTAAGGTTTCTCCAACTGAACTGAAATGTCTAATGGTTGAATGATTGAAGAGGCATGACATGACAAGATCCAAAATTAAATGACTAATGGAATGTTTGGGAAGTTTAGTGAAATGAAATTATTATAAAAATCCAAAAGCTATTTCTAAACTTTATGATATTTTAATTCCCTAATTCAAACAAATAAACAGTCCCAGCGATTTAACTGGAAAATGATTGTTGAATTATAGGCATCACTTAAAAATTAATTCATTTTGCCAAACCGTTTACAAATAGAATTTTCTATAAAATCTAGATATATTCTTATAGCCAATATAGTCTGATAATTTAACAAAGTTTTCCACTAATTAATGATCAATGATAAAAGACTGCAATTGCAAAAATAAAATTTAAAAAATAAGAACTTAGTGCTCGCTCGAGGCCGTCTCTCAATTACTCAACATCACTTTGCTTAATTTGATTAAAGGTAAATAAGGAAAAATTTGTTAATTCTAATTTATTTAATAAGTTACGTATACAAGAGAAGGTTCAAAAAATTGATCGATTTGGACTAAATTTGATGCACATATTTGTTTTTTAAAATGCAAAGCAATACCAATTTTATCAATATATATTCAAAATTGTAACTTTTGCTCATATAATGAATTTTTTCAAAGAAGCCATTTTATGGGAAGTTCTCGTAAAAATGGACCAATTTAAACCAAATTTGATACACATATTTTTTAGTGTAAGATATAAAAATCAGCTATTAAGTGTAATAAATTCTTCGAATGGTGAATAGTTCAGATCGAGTCGCTAAAATGATTTCTTTACTAGTTTTTATTGTAATAACTCGAATCGTTTAGACCTGTTTAGAATAAGACCTTTCCATGTTCACTCTTCACAGAGTTTGGCTTGTGCAAAATGTTGGCAACATCCAGAGATCTACCTAAAGTGTTCAACTGATCAAGTGTGCATAATTTTGCTTAATATCAGATTACGAAACGATTTGGCGATTTATCTATCCATTTCGAAAAATTGAGATCTTAACTTTTTATTGGACAGCAATTTTGATGGTTCTTTCATGCAACTTTTCATTATTAAAAAAAATATTCTAAAGCGATCCAAAGATTCAACCAGAGTATAGCTTAAGCCGTCAGATTGGTAATATTTTAAATGATCTTAAATTGTCTATTCAAATATAAAGCAAATCTATCATGCCTACTGGAAATTATAATACATAAAATTTTTACAGATGTAAATTTTTCTTTTATATTTTGTTTTACAGTCATTTATTATGAGTTATTGATGTAAATCGAAACCATTAAGTATAAGGCAATATTTGGGTAATAAAATTCCAAGATTTAGCCACAAAAAATTTAACTTTTTTAAAAATTTTTTTATTAACGTGCTCTCTTTAGAAATTCTATCACGTTCATTAGCATTTCCATATTAAAAATAATTCATTGCAAGATAAAAGATAAAAGAAAAGAAACAAAAAAAAAACAGTCAACATATTTTATATTAAATGTTGTTATTTGCTTATTTTGTTTTGTAACAGTTTTTTTCGGCTTTTTTTTTTTTTGGTTTTTGTTTGTTGTTGCTATTGCGCAATAGCTAATTGTTGCTGTCCATTAATTTCATTACAATTTTTTTTCTTGCTACTTTTATTTGTTTGTCTTTTTGATGTAACTTTATCTAACATTTTTTTTTTTACTCTTTTGTTTTTGTTTTGTTTTGATCAAAAACTTATCCATTTAGATTTGTAAAATCTTATCTGTTGTAAATTATTAAGCGTATGAAATCTTACAATAATAATTATAATAATGAAAAGCAAAAAATTGAACAAAAAAAAAAAATTAACAAAATATAAAAATAAAACAAATACAAAAAATTAATAAATTAAAACCGCTTAGTTTTCTATTTTTATCTCATTTGCAAATAATACTTTTTGTCTGTTGTATAATTAAGTAAATATAACACAATAAAAAATTAAAAATTAAAAGTTAAAAAAAGCAAGAAAAATAAAAAAAAAAAGGGAAACAAGAAAAATTCATGTGACGTAAGTTTGAAATGTGAATCCTAACGGTAAAAAGAAGTTTACTATTAATTGCAATTATTATAATTAATGTTAGCAATTTATCTGTTCATTTACTAGTTTTATTATGAGTCATTGTTATTGTTAGTTATTGTTTATTATTGTTGATATCTGGTTAAGGCCAGCGGATGGCGGCCGGCGGCCGCTTATTACTCATTTTATTTCCTTTAAGGGAAGTAGTCACAAAAAAAAAAAACAAAAGAAGAAAAAAAAAGAAATGACAAAAAAGTAGAAATCCTCTCAAAGCAAACATCTGCAACAAAAATAAAATGTCATTCATCATCATGATGATTATTATTATTATCATTATTATAATCATTAATGATTGTTGTTGGAATTATTGCTGCTATTTTGTAGGCGTTTTAGCCAAAAATAATAAATAAAATTAAGAAAGAAAGTTTTCGCTCTTTTGACTCTTTGAATGAGCAAAAGTTAAGAGGAATAATCAAATTTCTAGTTAAGTTCAAAATGCTAATTTTTCGTTTAAAATGAAAAATTTCAATTGGTTTTTCTTGGCCATTTTATCTATTAAACAAAAAAGAAAAAACAAGCAATTGAGTTGTTTTTAGCTTCAGTTCTACAATGGTTGTGATCTTTAAACGATTTGATTTTCCGTATCAATATGCTTTAAAAAATTTTCCGCTTCATGTTTTTTTTTTTTTAAATCAAATTTCAGAATTCTGCGGTTGCCAGATGAATGGACCGATATGTAAGTTATCGTTTCAGAATTATATTTCGAAGTTGGCCAAAAACTTTAAATTGTCTTTTACAAAGTTACCAATACTTAGAGCAAATGAGTATGCCTTAAATTGCTCTGGGTCATGTTTATAAAAATTCAAAAAAATATCAAAAAAAAAAAAAAATCAAAATAAAATATAAAATTAAGAAAAAGGAAAAAGATACAATTGGAAAAATAATCGCACATCAGATTCGTTAGAAATATTGAAAAAGGCAAACAAGAAATGACAAAAGAAAAAATTTTGAAAAAAAGGAAAATTTTTAAAGCGTATAAAATATAAAAATTTATTATTATGCAATTTGATGTTTGTATGTGTGTAACTCACACTTGTTTGGCAAATGAATTTATCTATTAAAGGAGTGCATAAAGTATATAAAAAGAAGCAAAAAAGCAAAAAAGCAAAAAAAAAATTTTAACCATAAAATTTCAGTTTGCTGGTACAATATGCCAGTGTCCATCTCATCATCGCTTATGACCTAAACTTTTTCAACACACATATATTTTATTATTTGTGCATACATATACATATATATATATATACACACACACACACACATATATATATATATATATATATATAAAATATATTACAACATCATGACACGATTAACACAATAAAGAAATTTTCACATTCATTCGCTTTGTTCGTTTTTTTTTTTTTTGATTTTTTCCATTTCCTTTTTGGACAATTTTTTCTATTGTTATTGTTGGTATTAATATTATCATTGTTAGATTAGAGCTAATATACATCTTTGGCCAAGTTTTTTTTATCTTTGAGATAATCTGGCATAAAAAGATTAAACGGGTTTTTCTCGAATGAAATTTTTGGGGCATGTAACGTTTCATTGCAGCATAACTTTTATAGCAAAAAAGAATTTTCTATGGCCTTATCTCTTTACATATATATACAGAATGGGCCTATTGTTCTAAATACAAATGAGAATGGATTCTTTTAAGTTTTTTGTCAAAATCATGGAAAAACACATTGCAAATTTCAGCCGATTTCAGTTAGAATAAGTGTATAATAAACGAATTTGCTGAAGGCATTCAAAAAATTGTTGCGTGACCTTAGCTTTTCGCTAAAATAAAGCGCTAAGATCATTTAAGATTTTTTATCGATCTTATTCGCTTAGTTTTGCATGCGATCATAAAAATTTCTTCACTTTCTTATAAAATGTTCTGCTAATTTTAACGGTTAAGATATTAACAAAATATTTCATCTATATTTTGGCTTAGTAGAAAAAAAAAAGGAGTTAAAACATTTTGGTGGAAAGAAAAAGTCGACAATTTCATAAAATATTTTTTTACTGAAACACTTTAAAAATATAGCAAAAAATAAATTGGATCATAAAGATGGATTTGACGTTCAATTATTCATATTTAACAATTTTCCAAATTTTACTGGTTTAATTGTAAAAATTTTCCTTTTATTTTAATTAACTTTTCGTGTTAAAAAAGCAAAAGGCAAAAGTAAAAAAAAAAAACAAAAACAAAACATAAAAGTTACGCTTTTTTACTTTCTGTGGGCAATTGAGGAAATCATAAAAAATTATGTTAATTACAATTAAATGTGTTAATTATTACAAAGATCTGATTACTTGCTTTTCTGCTTCTTCTTCTTCTTTTGCATATTTTCCCTTTTCAAAATTTCATTTCCTAAATATTATGAGTCGCTTACAATTTTATAAGGACTTTCCTAAAAATTCTCTTTCAGCCATATTAAATGTCCATCAGAACCTCCATCCAGAGCAAATATGGCCAAAATCTAAAGGCTTCATTTTGCATTTCATATTCAATTCCTTTAAAAGTTATTATGGTTATTATTATTGTTGTTTCTAATTCTTATTAATATTTTTTTATGTGTGAAAATCGAGTGTAATGCGAATGCTTAAAAGGGTTTATCTTTTATGAACAAATTAATGTCAGATTAGGATTTATCCAATTAATGTTAATGACGTATTAAATACCAAAAAAAAAAAAAAAAAATGATAATTTTTTCAAATTACAGAGATAAAGAAGCAAAGCCAAAACAAAACTAAAAAATCATGTTCAACAATTTTTAACGTAAATGAAACTTTTTTTTCACATTTACCATTTGGGAAGCGAGAAAACTTTATGTAAGAGTGACTCTTCTTCTACTGCCAGGAGGCACTTAACTTACTGCCATACATTAAGATTGCATTGAAATTATATTAAATCTATTAATAAATAAGCTTAAATAAAATGAAATATTGGCAAGATAGAAAGAAAAAGTTCAGCAACAGAGAAGATGCAACAAATTGATGAAACTTCTTTTCACTCACTATTTGAAATATTTTTCCATTTTGACTTTCGCTTTTCCTGTTGCTTTGGGACCGGTTTACATTGTTTTTTTATTTTCCTTGAATAATTCTTTCATATAATAACAACAATAATAATAATAACAAAAACAAATACATTGTTTATAAAGTCTTTGTTTTTTATCGGTTTTTTTTTTTTTTGGTTTTTTGTTTTGTTGAAGGAAAATCTTTAGTTCCTACAATTTTTTGAATTTTCCTACACAAAAATTAACACATGGTCTAGTATGAACAAATATAAACAGGAATTTGTTACAAAAAGTACAAAAATCGGTATTTAATGTGTAATGTAATTTTAGCAACTTTTTCTTGATTTGTCGTAACAAAACTCATGATCTATGTCGATTGAACTTTTATTTTTCTTACCAACAGTTTAAGGAATAATTATAGATCACAATTGAAACTAAATGAGACAAAGTATGGGTCAATCAGTTAAAGACGAGGGTTGTGAAATAAAGTAAAGTTTAATTTGGAAAGATCATCCTGCAAAATGTATTATCTTGCCACCACAAAATGTTAAACGCCCTGGACGAGATTTTGTTTTTATCTAGAGTGCCTAAAAGGACGCATGAGAGACCCTATAAATTGTATATATATTTTAATCAAAATCAATTTCAAAATCGTTTTAAACATGTCTGCCCGTCTGTCCAAGTATCCCTATGCGATAAAGATTCTACTGATCACAAAATAAAGACCTATCATCTTCAAATTTGTCAGAAACATTGAAAGTTCTTGTTTTTAGTTTTTGAGATTGAATAAGGGCCTAATCGATTAAAAATTACGCCCACTGTGTTATGTAAATTGAAGATACCTTTTTCTTTTTAGAGTAAAAATTTATAGTTTAGCGCTCACAACTTGAAAAATGAAAAAGCTGACATTTCGCATAACTATTTAGGCCAGTATTTTAGAATGTTTACAAAAAAATCATACGATTTGGCCATGCCTACGACTACGCGTATTTGTACAACTTCAAGTTATCTATATATAAAATATCAAAAATAATTTGAATGATACAAATCCAAGATTTGGTTCTAGCCAAACATAATTTTCTCACATTTATTTATTTATTTTTTTTTTTGTAAAGAAGAAATTTTCAATAGATAAAGTTTCAACTGACAAACTTTATATATGTAAAAATATCAAAGTAATCATTTAATTGAAAATTATTGTAATTATCTTAAAATTGATTTCTAGAGTATTCTAAATATGTATTGATCATTTATCATCATTTGATTATATTTGTATAAACATAAATTTATATAATAATTATTTATGAATATATTAATAAAAAAAATTGAAATCAATTGAACAAATGAATTTGGCAAAAAATTTTTATCACGTGTTGTAAGCAACTTTATTACAATCAAGTAAATAAAAAAAACTTAAAATGAGTAAAGAAACAAGTTAACAAATCTATGGCAAAGTGTATGCCATGTTCAATGCACCAAAACATGTAACATATTAACTAACTTTCAACTCAATGCAACAAAATGTAAAACGAAAAAAAGCAACTTAACTCGACTTTACGTAGTCATCACAAACACCCAAATGCACATACACACACACAGACACATGACACACACAACACACACACACACACACACACACACACACACACACACAACACACCATACAATAATATATATATATATATATATATATATATATATATATATATATATATATATTATATGTATGTATGTACATAATCATAATAATTATAATACAATCACACATGAAGTCAATCCCATATGAAGTCAGAGTTATAATCACATAAGTTTTTATATAAATAGATATTTGTATGTATATTTTACAAAAAAAAAGGAATTATGAGAGCATTTTATATGCAATTTGTCTTCCGGTTACCCATACACTTATATATATGCATAATTGTTTAACGATGTTACGATGTCATAGAAAGGCCATCGTTTCATAAACGGTCGAATGTATAACTGAATAGCTTGTGAATAATCCATTCATAGACAAATTATTTTTATATATATATATATAATATATATATATGTGTGTGTTTGTGTGTGTTTATGTGTGTGTATGAGAATGCACTTACTTGAGAGTTTTTCTTTAATTTTGTTTTGTTTTTGCTTTTGCTTTTGCCTTTTCACAAAACAGTCTTCAGTTGTTTAGAGTTTTTCTTTTCCTTTGGATTTTTTGCTTTTTTTGCTTTTTTGTTTTTCATTAATAAAACAAATAATTTGGAGGTATAAAAGTTAAAGATCATCTGCCACTGATTGTCAGTTACATTGCAGCGATAGTTTGCTACATTTCTTTCTATATTATAAGACAACAACTAGAAATTTCGTCTAATTAAAAAGAAATAATAATTTAATAGAAAAAAAATATAAGGAATTATAAATTTTGAATGTTGTAACATTTTAATTTGATTTTTATTTTTCTCCTTCTTATATATATAAAAAAAAAAATGAAAGTAAGTGTTGTTTATGAAAAAATTTTCTTCCTTTAATTGTAATAATTTCATTTGTAATTCATTGATTCATCTGTTGATGCTTTTATTGTGCTTTCGAAAAGTTATTTAAAAATTTATACATAGCCACCATCATTTGGGCATCATATGAATCGAATATTTCTTAAAAATAAAAAATTGTAAATGAAAATTACAATTACTTGTAATTGTGAAACTTCTAAGCAGATAAGTGAAATTTGTTAAATTTGATTTGAATCAAGTTAAAAATGAATAAATAAATGAAATTGTGATTTTTAAATATGAAAAATTTCTTAAGTAAAAGGAAAGGTTTAGCTGGACAGTGTTTATAAATAATGTCCGATTCAATTATATTTGCTTTTTTGGTCAAAATATGACTGCTTGGCAAATAAGTAAATTTCTTCTTTTGTGAAAACTTTTAAATACGATGGTTGTCTTAAAAATTTACGACAAATTTTTATTTCAAAATTATTGTTAATTATTGAAATTTCTTGAATGAATAATTTAAGAATTTTAAGAAAATCTACTTTTATATTAAAATTTGATTTTGTTGTACCAGGAGAAATTAATTTCAATATTGTGCCTTAATTGTAAAATTAATTTAATTTACAATTAAATTACAATTAATTAAATTATGGTAATTAAAAAATTTTGTATTTTTAGGCATTTGTTGGTATACTTGTTTTGATTAGTGTAGCCTCAGTGATTGCTAAAGCCGAACCGGGTGGCGGCTGGGCTTCTAGCGGCGGCGGTGGTGGTGGTGGCGGTTGGGCTTCGAGTGGTGGTGGCGGAGGTGGCGGTGGGGGTAGTGTTCAAATTATTAAAGTGATTTCTGAAGGAGCTGGGGGAGGTGGTGGCGGCGGTGGGTGGGCTCCTAGTGGGGGTGGTGGTGGTGGTGGTGGCGGCTGGGTTTCAGGTGGCGGTGGCGGTGGAGGTGGCGGCGGTGGTGATATTAAATTAGTTAAAGTCATCAATTTGGGTGGTTTAGGCGGTGGAGGCGGTGGCGGTGGTGGATGGGCTCCAAGTGGTGGTGGTGGCGGTGGTGGATGGGCTCCCAGTGGTGGTGGCGGTGGTGGAGGATGGGCATCTAGTGGTGGTGGTGGTAGTGGAGGCGGAGGTGGCGCTAAAGTACTCAAAATTATTAAACTTAGTGGTGGTGGTGGTGGCGGTGGTTATGGTGGTGGAGGTGGTGGTGGTCATGGCGGACATGGCGGTGGTTGGGATTAAATCTAATATTTTATCTAGTTGTCTTATATAAATAAAAATTGTTATATAAATATTACAGAAAATAAATTGTACTTTGTAATAACCCTTAATTTGAATTATAGAAGAAATGTATATAGGATAAATGTGTAAATATTTTTCGAAATACACATAATGTCTCTAAATAAATTATAAGATTATAGTTTAAAATAAATTGATTAATTTACTTTATAAAATCCATTCAACTTAATAGGATCAACAAAATGTTAATAAATATCTAAAATCCACTCAGCTTCGAAGATCTATTTGAAATTTTTCACTTCTTATTGTTATATACAACAATGATAGGTGCCTTTTAACTTGAAAGAGGGTTTTTCAAGATCCTTTAATCTCAATTCATAAATCAAGAACGTTAATTGAGATTTGTTTAAATATTTGATCCTCCAAGATTATGGAGGAAAATGTTTTTGCTTATTATACACAATTACTATTGAAAAAGCTTTAAGCTTCATTATTAGATGTAAATATTTTTAAGCTTTTTAATAAAGAACGCAAAGAATAATATGAAAAATATGAAAAACATTCATAGCATTTCAAATTTACCTCACGGAAGTGAGACAAGCCAATAGAATGCTGTATCAAATCTTCATAGTTTGTGGTAACTTTTTTACTTATTTGCATTTAGTGTAGAACCAAATGTATTTGAAGACATTTCGAGATAAAGGTTTATCTTATGGCTTCGGCAATGGTCCCCAAACCTGTATAAATAAAATCATTTCACACTTTTGAACATTATTTTTGATATAGTTTCGACTGAGATTGAATTTTCTGTATGCGATTTGCTTTAGCCCAAATTAAGGCTGGAATGGTAGAAATTTTTAAGTATTACGTCGTGAAAGTTCATCAAAAAACTCTCTCTGACAACAAGCTTGATCCGAGTTATATTTTAGCACGCTTAGGTGGTGGTATTTATTTGGAAGCTTAATTAAACTTAGTAGAGATTTGTATTCCATTTAGAACCTAGAGTGCTAATAGTGAATATTAGCAAGGCTTCAGATATATCTATTTTTAAGAAGATCAATATATTTTTATGTATGCTTTTAAGAAATTTACATCCAAATCTTATATCGGTAATCAAATGGTACGAGAAAAAGAAATTACCACCTAGATTTTCGTATATTTAAAGATTTTGTGCAGTATCATTTTTGATCAAGATATATTATGCACATATTAAGATATATGTGCTTTGTACGACCACTTGTATTGTGGTAATACTAATATGGATCCAAGAGCAATTTATAAAAAGCATTTATCATAATAAATAATAATATTAAACCGGATCGTAATCGTTTTACTGAAAAAAAATTCTTTTGAAATAGTGGAACACCCTAATTATAAATGGCCATAGAATTGGCCAAGATTTTAATATGCCTATAAAATAACTCGTTGCAATTATTAAATAAAAATTAAGTCCACTATAAGAATCTGTCTTTTACGTCATCAAAATTCTCTTTTATTTTCTCTTAACGAGTGAAGCTTTAAGCTTTCATTATTTATGCTTTATATGCTGCGTGGTATATATTTCCATAAACTTTTTATAACCTACACCACTTGTGGTACAGATTTGAGCAGATGTTTGTAACACCCGTAAGTAGTTGCGATAAATTCATCTTTTATTTCATCTCTCCGTTTGACCATGTAAATTTATCAAGACACAATACCGCAATTTTTAATATATTGGAATGAAACCCCTTTCAAAAAAGTTTCAAGTAATTTAAAAATTACAACTTTTTACTTCGTTAACTTGTCATTTTTTTCATTTAAATTTACAATTATATTAGGCAATGTGGTGTAGGGTACTTAAAAGTTGGCCTTGCCCGAGTATAAAGTTCGTACTTTTTACTGCGTGTGATTTTAAATGATCATTGCGCTGTAAGTAATATGGAAAAGCGAGCATCGCAATTTCAATTAGTCTAAAATAGTAGTTCTAATAAAAGGAAATATAAACGCGCGGACCACATAAAAAAAAGTACACCGAGAGCAAAATAAAATGTTATATGAAGTATTATTAATATTATTGGCATTTTTGATAATTTGCTATAAGTTTTTAACATGGAATTTCAATTATTGGAAGAAACGTAATATCAATGGACCGAAACCGAAAATTCTCTTCGGAAATTTTCCAAGCCTATTTAATCGTAAACGAAATCTTGCTTACGATGTTACGGATATCTATGAAGAGTATAAATCTATGAATTCATTTGTTGGTATATTCAATTGGCGTGCACCGCAACTTTTAGTCCTTGACTCTAAATTCGTAAATCAGATATTTGTAAATGATTTTCAGCATTTTCACGACAATGAATTTTCCGAATATGTAAGTATAACAATAATAAAAATAAGCGAAATAAAGTGTTTTTTAACTTCATCTAACAATCAAATACATTTTCATAAAAATCATTTAAAATGTGTTACTTGATTAATATTGGTTGTGGAAGATCCTATTTCAATAATCCATAACAATTACAAATTTTGAAATTTGTAAAACATTTACGAATCTCTTATTTGGAGAAAATAGTTATAGCGGTTGATTTCGTTCAATTAGTTTATATCACAAAAGCCTATTCTGGTTTTAGTTTTCATTATGAAATTTTTGAATCTGAGTTTTCAGTTTTACTTAAGAAGGTATACGCTTTGTAAAGAAGACTTAAACTTTATATGGATATTAACTCTAACAGATTTATCCAATTTCTATGGAACCAAAATTGCTTAAATTTCACCATATAATTGAAACAAAATGTTTAAACTTCAGAGTAACAAATATTCGAGCCAATTAATTTATTTAAATTCCCTGCTTTGTAGTACTCATATTCGCCTTATCCTAACCCATAATTTGAATCACTTCTTAATAAATGAAGAAGAAATTTTGAATCACTTAAGAATCAATTTATCAATCAATTAGTAAGAACTTGTCGAATTAATGTAAATATCTGGAAATCATGAGCACACAATTGGAAAAAAAATTATTTCATTTTCACTATTAATAGATTTTAATGTACTCTCTGCAAATGGAATGCAATATTATTACGAATTATGACTTTTAGCCTTGAAACTTATTGGGCGTCTATGTATACGCAGTTATACATATATATTTATATATGTATATGTATATGTAATGCATTTTTTGTATAACATTTGGAGTAGATTTTTATTAAAATTGTAACAATATATGTTAAATGTACACACACACACACACACACACACACACACACATAACGAAATACACCAATAGAATATATTAAATGATTATTGTGCGGAAAAAAAATTCTTTTGCTTACACATCAATAATATTCGGCTATATGAAAAAGTATTCGCAAGCCCATTTTTGATTGATAGATTAACATTTCAAGTTAGGTTTTTTGGGTGAAGACAATTTTCTCAGGCAAACGTTGCACCTAATTAAAAAACTTTATTGAACTTTATTGAGTTGAATGTGGATGAAATATTTAGAGAAATATGCTACGGGTATCTTTCTTTCGGGAGTCTTGATTATAAGAAAATAAGTAAAGACATGCCAAAGAATTTGAGCGATTTATAGTTTGGTCAATTTCAATTCGAAGCCGAAAAATAAAACTAATCTAGATTAAACATTAGAATAAACATTCTAACCTTTTCATTTCATTTGCATTCACCAAATTACCACGAAATTTAAATGTATGTAGTTTACGATATTTTCCGTGTTTCTATTTGCTTTACCTTTTGCAATCGTCAGGTTGATAAAAATGTGGATCCTATATTTGGCAACAATCCTTTCACTCTTTGTGGCGAAGAATGGAAAGAGAAAAGAGCTGAAGTTACACCCGGCCTCAACCTTAGCAGAGTTAAAAGTGCTTTCCCGGTTACACAGAAAATTTGCAAAAGTATGATTGAATACATTGAAAAACAGATGCTAATGGATTCCAAAAATGATGGAATAAATGGCAAAGATCTTTCATTACGTTTTACGTCGGAAATAGTTACAGATTGTGTTATGGGTATTGGTGCTAATAGCTTTTCGGATCAACCACTTCCCACCATGAAAATAATGCAAAACCTTTTCCAAAATTCTTGGCTATTCAATTATCGAGAAATACTTTTGGGTCTATTCCCTGTTTTTTCGAAACGCATTAAATTACGTTTCATACCAAAAAAAACAGAACAGTTTTTTACAAATCTATTGCAACAAGCTATTAATTTGAGAAAAACACAAAAGGATCAAGATTCTCGCATTGATTTTCTGAATTATATATTGCAATTACAAGAGAAGAAGCAATTATCTACATCAGTTTTGTTAGCCCATATGATGACATTTCTATTTGATGGTTTTGAGACGACAGCTTTAACAATGGCTCACTGTTTGCTCTTTTTAGGACGCGATATGAAACGTCAAGAAAAATTGCGTAAAGAACTTTGGGATAATTTAGGTAAATTGACAGATTTTGATGTCATCATGGAATTGCCCTATTTAGATGCATGTATACATGGTAAAGGGAAGATGGAAATAACTTAAGAAATCGTTAAACACTAAGATAATTTTTTTTCTTTAAATAGAAAAGATCTTTTCGAATTATTATAATTTTTATAAATATTTATATTTTTAGAAACTTTACGAATATTTCCGCCAGCTGTTATGTTCAATAAATTATGTACAGAATCCATTAATTATGTTGATAAAGCTGGACATGAAATAAAAATAATGAAAGGCGACGTTGTAGTGGTACCGATATACTCCATTATGAAGGATGAAGATAATTACATGAATGCTGAATCTTTTGAACCAGAACGTTTTCTTAATGGACAGAACAGTGTAAAGACATTTCGAGATAAAGGTTTATATTATGGTTTCGGCAATGGTCCCCGAATTTGTATAGGTAAAAGCATTTCACCTTTTTGAACATTATTTTCGACATAGTTTCAACTGAAATTGATTGGATTTTTTGTATTTGTATAGGTATGCGTTTTGCTTTAGCCCAAATTAAGGCCGGCTTGGTACAAATTTTAAAGCATTACGTTGTGAAAGTTCATCCAAAAACTCGCTCTGATAACCAGCTTGATCCGCATTACTTTTTAGCCAGTTTAGATGGTGGCATTTTTTTGGAATTTGAGAAAGTGAATTGAATTTGAATTGTACATTACAAAAAATATAATGTCTAATGACCTTAACAGATATACGAGACTAGTTTGATACGCCCATAATCTTTTAAATAAAAAATTTTATTCGTGGAAAAAATCAGTTAGTTCTTTAAATTTAATTTTAATTTCATTTAGATCGGTGAACTTATTTAAATGATTTAATATAATTTCCTGGTCGTCCAAAAATTGATTTCTTAAGACTATTTTACTTTTAAAGTGATCTTTATTTCCTTAGCTTTTCGTCCATTTCGTCAAATCAAAAACTTAACATTCTTAACTTAGAGCTAAAATTATTCTACAAGTGTCTTATGTGTTTGGATTTGCACGCTTCCTTTTTATGGATAAATTTTAGTACTATTATTCTAAAAGCAGAAAGACGGTACGTAAAGTTCTACAATGAGATATTAAGAGCAATACAATCAATTCATTCAATCATTCAATCGTACACTAAAAATGTAAATTTCAAACTGTTGCTTACTCCTACAAAAGTTCAAGGAACAGATTTGTTAAACATTTAGCAATTTTTGTTTTGCATGTTAAATGCTTCTTTAACACACTAAATCACTAATAAGTAATAATGAGTATAATTTCTATATTATTTTCGTCTAATTTTTTTTTTTTTGCACGATATCAAAATAAGGAAAATTGCTGTAAAAAAATATGTTGTAATTTTAGAAGAGAAAATTGATTAAGGCACAAACTTCAAGGGGGGCCAATTAGATCCTAATTTATATTCAACAAATAAGTACGATTTTCTTCAATCTTGTACATGGCTACACAGCGCATTTTCAAATAGAACTTTTAAAGAAAAAGTGGAATCTTAAGAAAATTCCAATAAAAGAAATTTTGTGCTTAAAAAATTTTTGATTTAATCAAGGCTATTCCTATAATTTTTTTAATGAATTTGTTAATATGATGAATAAGAAATATTCGAAAATTAAAATTTCCCATCCAAAACTTTTTATTTGCATTTAAAAGTAAAGAGTGAAAGTTTTGAATAGACTTAAAGCGTTCTACACTTCACAGTAATTTATTCAAACTTTCGTAGGCAATTTTTCGGAGACATGTCTTAATCTGAATTACTAGGCAATTTGATACGGAAACAATTCATCTAAATTTATTCAAAATAAATGAAGATCCTAAAGACTTTTTTAAAACCATATTTTTATTACAATTATAAGTACAACGCCAATTGCAATTACAAAACACAATTGCATTGCGTTAAGAAGCTTTAAGCTTCTATTGCATGCTTTAATATATAAATTAGTGCATTCATTGTATGCAAATTAGTACAAACATTTCTCCATAACGATCATACTACAAAAAATCGAACCATTTTGATTTTAATTCAAGCCAAAACATTTACATCAAAAACAAACAAAATGTTCTATCAAATTTTGATAATATTTTTTATGCTTTTAATCATTTGCTATAAATATTTAACACGGAATTTTGATCATTGGAAAAAACGTAATATCAATGGACCTCAACCGAAATTACTCTATGGAAATTTTCCAAGTTTATTTCATCGCCAAAGAAACATGGCTGAAGATATTAACGATATTTATCAATCGTATAAAAATCAAACTTCATTTGTCGGTGTATATGTATGCTGTGCACCATTACTTATAATCACTGACATTGATTTAGTGCGTCGAGTCTTTGTCAATGATTTTAAACATTTTCATGATAATGAAATTTCTGATTATGTAAGTATTAACGATTCTAAATTAATTAACTTAATTTAATCCAAAATTAATTTAGCATTTTTGTATTGTATTTATAATTGTGCAATAATCAGTCTCATCTAAATAAATTGTTTTAGAATTGTTACTTTCCTTTGAGGCAAGCAATAATATATAATTATTTTATCTTATCGTATTTCTTTTAATATATTTCATTGCTTTATTGTTATCACTTATTATTTAATTATCTAGTTGTCATTTTTTTCCTTTATCACACTTTATCTTACATTTTACTTACATTTACATTAATCTTTTATTTACGTTTTCATTGATCTACGCTTACATAGTTGCGTAGTATTATTTGTGCAAAAGGGCCGGTAGGTAATTTGATTAAGCACACTTTTCATACTTAAAAAGATTTGTTCATACATTTTTCCTTTTTTTCAATTTAAGTGAAAATAAGTAACGAAAATTTTGGCACATCTTAAAAGTTACATTTAGAATAAGTGAGAAAAATTTTGGCTTTTTTAAGGCTAAGTTTGAAAAAGCTCTCAATTTAGATATCATTAAGAGCGTGGTATTTAGCCAATTTGGCTTATATTTTAGAATGCCAACTCCACATGCACAACCTGCCAATGTCTCTAAGAAATCTATATCTATTTAAATTTTTAGCAAAGGGCCAAAAACAGATCAACAACTAGATCAGACTAGAAAATTACCTTTCAAGGAATCTCCTTTTAAAGCTTATAATGACACCCGTAAAACGGACGAACAGACAGATAACAAATTATAAAATGATTCTAGATCTTTTATAAGATCGTAAAGCCTATAAAGTAGCATAAGGTTTTGAGAAGTATAAGAAAAATAATCTTGAAATTCTTATAATAAAATGGACAACATTTACTGCTATTCAAGTACATTAAAATTCATTCTTTTTAATCTCATCTTATTTCTCATAATTACTCTTCTAAGCAATTTGAAATAATAATGCTGATGCTTCTTTTATAGTCATTCCAACACTTTCCTTCTCACTTACTTCTAACTTATTTAAAATGATTTGCGATTAATTGGAATTTATATTTCTCCCTTTTTAGGTGGATAAAAAAAATGATTATATATTTGGTTATAATCCATTTAGTTTGGCTGGCGAAGAATGGAAACAGAAAAGAGCCGAAATTGCACCCGGCATAACCATGACCAGAGTAAAATTAATTTCTAATTATACTTTATGCCACTTGAATTACAAAATGCACTTTGTATTTGGCCATTTGTTGACGCTCCATCGTATGGACCCAATCCAATTTAAAGACTAACAATTTTTAAATATTTTTATGAACGTTGACATAAACTTGAGCTTTGAACTATGAACTTTGAGTTTGTAGACATGGCCAAAGTTACAAGGAGTTTTATTTTGACCAATCTTTAGCTAGGGCCTTTTGTTTGAATTACCTTACAACAAAATACTGATTACAAAAAATTTTGTATATTATTTTGATAGTTGTTCATAAGAAGCTGCGTGATGGCACATTCGTGATGGCATTAAGCCAATGACTTTTAACAATGCGATGACAATAGAGGCAATTAACAGTCAGCCTTAAAGTTATTGTTATTATTTGTGACATTTTTATAAGCAAAAAATTTACCATCAACAAATAACAGTATAAAATTTCAGATTAAAGGTGCTTTCCCGATTACACAGAAAGTGTGCCAAATCATGATTAAATTTATCGAAAAACAAATAATAATGGATTCCAAAAATGGTATAGATGGCAAAGATGTAAATAAATGATAATTTGCTTTCTACTTACTTTGATTATCTCGGGCCATTCTTCTGGCTTTGCTTCTTTGCTTCTCCCTTTTTTAGATTTCATTACGTTTTACATCCGAAGTGGTTACAAATTTTATTTTAGGTTTCGGTGCTAATAGTTTTACTGAACAACCATTACCCACCACAAAAATATTGAAAAATCTTCTCCAAAACTCTTGGTTATTTAATTATCGTGAAATAATTTCGGGCCTATTTCCAGTTCTCTCAAAATATTTTAAAATGCGTTTTGTATCAAAAAAAGCTGAACTATATTGTATAAATATTTTACAAGAAGCAATCAATTTGAGAAGAAATCAAAAAGATCAAAATTTTCGCACTGATTTTCTGAATTATATGTTGCAATTGCAAGAGAAGAAACAATTATCTATAATGGCTTTATCAGCCCATATGATGACATTTATATTCGATGGTTTTGAAACGACAGCTTTGACAATGGCTCACTGTTTACTATTCTTGGGGCGTGATATTAAACGTCAAAAGAAATTACGCCAAGAAATTCAAAATAATTTGGCAAAATTGCAAAATTTTGATGCCATAATGGAGTTACCATATTTGAATGCATGTATACATGGTAAGTGTGGCCTTAAATCATGCAAAATTCATTTTCATTCTGCTAGACAATTTTAAGTATTTAATAATAAGTGAGATTGCTTGATTTGAATAGAGTATAAAACAGACAGAAGTTCAATTAACTTTTTTGACGTTTCTTTTAACCAACTACTTAGGTCCAATACGTTCAATAATAATTATAAAATTTTAAGATAAAAAATTAAATTTTCGTTTTTCATTTTAAGAAACATTGCGCATTTTTCCACCACTTCCTATACCCATGAAAGTATGTACAGAATCAATTGAATACAATGATAAAAATGAGAAGCAAGTGAAAATATTCAAAGGTGATATTGTATTGCTACCAATACGCGCCATTATGATGGACGAGAATAATTATCGGAATGCCGAAACATTTCAACCAGAACGCTTTCTCCATGATGATAACAATTTGAAAACATTTAAAGAGAAAGGTTTATATTATGGTTTTGGTGAGGGTCCACGCATTTGTTTAGGTAAGTTTACCTTTCCCGCATCCCTCACTATTAGTTTTCATAAAATTAATTACTTTAATTAATTAATTATTTTTCATATTGGTTTAGGTATGCGCTTCGCTTTAGCACAAATTAAAGTTGCCTTGATAGAAATCTTTAACCATTACACGGTAAAAGTTCATTCAAAAACAAGAACGGACAACAAATTGGTGCCTAATTATTTTTTAAGTAGTTTAGATGGTGGCATTTACTTGGAATTCGAGAAATTGCAAAGAATTTAATTAGTATCTAAAGTTTATATGTGTGTATAATGAATTTAAGCATGATTAGCTGTCCGTCCGTCTATTGTTAAAGGATTTTTATAATCAGTTTACACGCATTTGGATTTTGACCTAACACCACACACGCCACGCACACGGAAAAATAGAAAGATTCGGACTACATTTTTTTGAGGCCTTGCTTTAAGTACTTTGTATAGAAAATCGAAAATTAGCAGAACAACATTTTGATATTTTGAAATTTATAGATAAAACCTTTTATCAATTCTCTCCAAATTTGTTTGCAAAGATTTTCAAAATTTTCCATGTACATCACAGTTTGCACTTTCTTGATTTTTTATACGTATAAAACAAAAACTTGTATGTTTCATGTTCGACCATAAACTTTTCATCTAATTTTATTATTAAGCCGTAAACTAAATATTAATATATGTAAATATCATAAACAAAACGTTGATGTTTCTTTAACAAAAGCTAAAAGCCGAATAAAGAAAAAGTAAAATGGCAAAAAAGAGAAAAATATGAGTCAAGGCCATGAATGACAGATTTTTTTTTATATATGAAAGCGTTAGCGTTTAATGAATTAAATCATATAAAAGATTGCTACATAAGTAAATTGATAAATAAACACTATAAACATTTGATATCAAAAAAGTATCGGCTACTCATAAAACAAAGCTAAAAGTGAAACGTCCAAATGAAAACGGTCAGTAGTAAAATAAAATTTTAGCAAACAAATCCTTAAGCCTGATTCTTTGTTATTATTTTATCATTTTTATAGAGATCTTTACAGATATTGATATGCTTATTGGCAACAATTTCCATAAGTCATGGACATTTGCTTCAATTATTAACATCGGCTAGTGCAATTGGTGCCCAAAAGATTTCGGCTATTCAAAGTAGTCAAAATAATCAAAATAATCCAAATAATCAAAATAGTCAAAATAATCAAAATAGTCAAAATAATCAAGATAGTCAAAATAATCAAAATAGTCAAAATAATCAAAGTGGTCAAAACAGTCAAAATGGTCAGAATAACAATTCAAGAAATAGCCAAAGAAATGAAACTAATAGTGCAATAGCACCAAATGCTCTAACAATAATTGTAGAGCAAAATTCTGATTACAAACACGAGAGGCCAGAATTTTCAAATACAGGATCAGACTCATCGTCAGCTTATAAATCTGATTTCTCCAATTATAATACAAAATATTACAATAACAATCAATATGAGCAGAATTTAGGTGAATTAATTAAATCATATGATCTAAGGCAAATCGAAAATATCTCACCCAATTATAATATTAAACAAGATCCAAGGAAAGCCACAAAATTAACACTTAACAATGTTTTACCAAAAGAATTAAAAATCATTATAAAACAATATAAACCAGAAAAGGAAACTAAATTCAGCAGCCAGCAATCACCAATTGCAGTAACATCTGCCACCTACAACAAATATTCCACACCTGAAATATTCTCCAAACATAATTTAGATGAAGAAAATGATCAATCCTCGAATAATAATTATAATCAGAATATTCCTTTAGATAGTGAAAACTTCCAAACTCAATCTGCATATAATGGGCGAATTCCGGAAACAAAAATATCAGTAATATCACCAAATCAATCCAAACCGTCTTCATCTTCATCATCATCATATCAAATAATACCAAAAATTGATTATAATAAAATATATCAATCACTTGATTCATTCCAAGATCAATCTACAGCACATGATCCATCAAATGGAATTTTGGCGCATTCGTATCGCATCGTATATTTACCGCAAAAAGTGAAAAGTCGATAAACTTTTAACAATAATTTCTGTTTTCCCGATATCATTTCTTTTAATTAAGAAGAGATTTGTGATTTAAATATGGCAGAATAATAGTTGTTCAACTATTAATTGATAATTTTAAGATCTTTCACATAATTTTTTAACACAACAAATTAATTTTAATGAATTAAATTTGTAAGGATATTACACTTTGCACAACAAGAATCTTTACCGTATTGTCATGATGCATACATTTCAATAATTTTATGCTTAACAGAGTTGTATTCGCAATCTTTCATTATGCATTTAATTGGTTGTGCTTTAACTTAAATAAAATTTAATTTATTATTAATCCCAATTATTAGTTTTTTTATTACACAAAAGGATATTTTAGGTAATAAAAAGCGTGAAATAAGAAAAGCAGACTTACTGGAAGGTAACATGGACGCGGCAAATAAAAATACAACATTGCACTAAATTATATGCACCTCTGAAGATTATTTTTTGTTGTTACAAACGTTCATGATGAACAAGGTATGCGGCTGAATTTTTTTACTAACAATTTTATTGCTGTTGCTTTTATTTTACACTTAAAATAAACTTAATGGGAATTGAAAATGATACATAACCAGCACAAAATTTATTCGGCAGCCTTAAGTAATGCTTCACAACATTCAATAGCAACGGCAGCTTCTGCTTTGGCCCTATCATTGCTGGCAGAAGACTGGGCCGAATGGTATTTTGATAATAATTGGCGCGCCTCACTTGCATCAATAGCGCTTACTTCATGAGCTTCCTCAGCTAAAACTTGCACTGATGAATCTTCATTTACAGTTATAGTGCCACTTGATACAAAGTATTTTGATGTTTTACCATCATTTTCAATAACTTGTACAAGGCCCGGTTTCAAAACAGCTATTTCAATTGCAACATACAAATAACAATTAATTAAAATTCACATTTCCATTTAGTTTTTCACATTTTCATTATTACTATTAGTGTTATTTTTATAATTGTTATTACCTAAGGTGGGTACATGTTTAGCCAATATACCAAAACTACCACTAAATGATGGAACATCAATTTGACGTACATTAGCACCATCATAAAATGTTTTGTTAGCGGCAGCGAAAGTTAATTTCATGTCATCGCCAAAACTACGAGATTGCAGGATGCGTCCACCATATCTGTTCAATAAACGTGATGTTTGTCTTATTAATGACATTCTTATCTAGAATTAAACAGAATTATTTTTGTAAAAGTTTATTTTGTTCCAATAATGTTGCAATTATGTAATAAGAATAATGATAAAATACAAAATTGTATTAAATTGTGTAAAGCAATCACATAATTTCTTTTCCGCAAGCAAACTTTTATCTAAACCTTTTTAAAATTGTAAAAAAATAAAAGTTGAACTTTTATTTCTATGTTAAACAATTATGCACCAAACGGTAGTTAAATTTAATATGAACTAAACAACTTTTTTTAAAGAAAACAAAAAAAAAACTTTACCTTTTTTTAAGTTCTTCCTAATTAAAAGTAACATAGGTGAATTTGTCAATACAATTTCAATTTGGTGAAACGAATGAACGAACAGAGTTGATTTTATATGATTCGTTTATATGAAATGTAAATTTTTTTTTTGAGACTGCTAAATTCGTCTTTCTGAAATGCATTCTCTAAGTGCCATTCTATACTGCTTATTACAATAAAAGATTATTTTGTTATATATATATCTATAAATTACCTATGTAATTACTTGCAGGTAATTAATGTAAGTATTATTTTACGTAATTAGTTAAAGAATTCTTTTCATAATTACAATTTACAAATTAAATATCAATGCAGGCATAATTTTAAGAAATTATCTGCAAACGGCTATTAGCAAATCCAAAAACTTTTGGGTATATAAGCAACCAAACAACGAGTAATGTAAGTTTGAATAATAACAGCGAGTTTTATAACACAGTAAGCGGTGCCAGTTAATCAAGCAATCTTAAGTGAATAAAATAAATTACAATCAAATTGTGCATCGTGTTAATTTTTATTAAACAATTGTTTATTTCTTGAGTCTAATGAAATATTATTTAAAAAAAAGACAAGCAAAACAAAAACAAGAATTATAAAGTGTACATTAATGCAAAAAAATTAAAAGGGAAAATTTTCATATTCACTTAGATATTTTGTATAGACACAAACAAACAAACACGGTACAATCGTTCTGTGCTCGTCTATTCGATTTGTAGTTGAAAACCTTAAAAAAACGTTTTTAAATCGTAGCCGAAATAAAAGCACAAAAAACCATACAAAAAAAAAGACACGAAATTAAACATAAAACTGCTAAGCAAATGTATTGCTCTTGAGATAGGTTGATACATATAAGGAGTAAATTGTAACTTTTAAATTGTACAATGATTTGAATAGAATTTTTATAAAGTAATAATGAAAACCAAAGATAATTGTTAATCAATTGAGTGATTGATTAAATTCGGTTTCTTTTTTTTATATTTATTTATCATATCTTTTCGTTTTGTTTGTTTGTTTGTGTGTGCGTGTGTATATGTGTGTGTTATATTAATAAGACTGAACGAATCAACATCATGTTAAAGGCAACTGGAAAATTTTCAAAAATGGATACTACTAATAATAGTAATCACTTAACATTATTATCGTCATCATCATCAACATCATCAATGGCAACAGCAAATGGATCAGGGAGTGGTGGTACGATGGTAGTTGTGACAGATGGCCATCGTCAACCAGTATCAAATAATTGTCTATTTCATTTTTATGTATCGAACTTTTTTAAAATACCCAAAGATATCAAAAATGATATAATTTATTGTCAACGTTCTCTAAAGACACACATTAAAATCCATCAGGTTGGTTGAATATGAAATTAACAACTTAACACTAATCAATAATTTTTAAATCACTTTGAAATATTTACGATATTATTTCATTTAAATTTTCGTCACACTAATAAAATATTAATTCATTTATTTTATTTATTGTTATTCTCATCATTTATACATTTAGATGGTGTTAGATGTTTTTGAACAGCAACCTGATGCGGTAAGTTGTGGGAAGGTTTTGTTCCTTTTCTTTTTCGCTTTTTCAAATTATTATTTAGCATTTTAATTGTTGTAATTAGCCTTTTTTTATTGCATAAATTTTAAATTTGTCTAGAAATGCGAGACTTTGTGGGCTATGACTTCATTACATTATTTAATAAAAAAAATTAAATTTAATGTAATTGATCCATTTGTTTTTTAAAGCATAAAAAATATTTGAGAGAAATTAACCATGTTAATCATTATAAAAAATTCTTACATGAGAATTATTATTTTAAAGCCTCGTGAGAAATCAATCAAATGGACAAATATAATCTTGTCATGAATATTGCTCAATGTACATTTTAACATATGAGCTATAAATTATCGCTACCATGAGGTGACATTTCAGCCTCAGTATTATCCATGAAAATCAAGTAGTAGTCTTTAAAAGTTTACGCTCCTTAGATTTCAATTTTTAGTGATGAAAAGATACGTTCATGATATTAATTACATTAATTAAAAAATTCTTTTCTCTATCTCTTTCTCTTTCTTATAATTTATATATATTTTTCATGTGGCAAATAGGATCCAATACAAAAGAAACGCATTCTAGATGAATTGGAATCGGAAATGTATGAAATTAATGCTGAACAACAATTTTTAATATTACGCGTACGCCGCATTATTGATGAATTTTATAGATCACTCAAAGAGCGCAATATACCCATCGATGCTGATTTCACTAATAATATTGTATCCAAAGAGATTGTGCCATTTATAAATGATACTCGTTTAATAATAACACCGGTTAATGTATTAGTTCGCAGTACAGAAGAGAAATTAATTGAAAAATATTTTGAAGTACAAAATGACTTAAAAGAATCTGATATAATTGAGTTGGATGATGAATCTGTTATTGAAATGTTGGATGAAAAGGATGCTCTCAGAAAAATGATTAAATCGAATGAAACGCAAAATGGGAATAATAAATTTACACAATCAATCACATCCGTAAATATTGCTAGTGGGGAAAGTTTATTACTTAATAATACTAATGGTATTGGGGCAGGAACAGCTACGCCTGCAGTCGTCCCAACGCAAAAGTCTTTATTAAAGCCCATGAATCAACGCATGTCAATAGATGGTTTAATTAATAATATTTCTGTTACTACTACTGTTGCTACTGCTAGTGGTGCTGGTGCTGGTGCTGGTGACAATGACATGCAGCCTAAAATAACGGCAGCATTTTCTCTATATAATGCCCACATGCCTAATAAAAGTCAATTAATTCCTGGTAATGAAGGTGACAGTATTGGGGCGCAGAGTAATAATAAAAATGAGAGTTTAAAATCAGTTGAAAGACCGGTGCCGCCCAGTGTTAAAATGAGTCGCATGAATTTACGTCAGGCTTTAAAAAGGGCTCAGGCTGCCGTTAGGGGCCCATCAACTGCATTAGTTGCACCGACATTATCAAGTGTACCGCCACCATTAGCGCCCATTCAAACAGTGCCAGCAGTGTTGCAGCCAAAAAAGAAAGTACAACAGCAACAACAACAATCACAGCAGCAGCAGCAGCATCAGCAACAACCATCAACGAAAGTATTTAACGTTAATTCACAAGCAACAGCAACAATAGCATCAGTTGCAACAAATACAATAGCATCTGTAACTGTGGCAGCTTTAGTGAAAAAGCAAACAATTGGGAAAACGAAGGCTGCACGTAATGCAGTAGCGGCAGTGTCAACAGCGCCAGTCACAGCCTCTGCAACAATAACAACAAGCAATAATAATCAACCAGTGCAACAATCAACAACAACAAGCTCAAATTCCGTTGGTGTTGCAACTAATGCTAGTGGTAGTGCTGGTGGTCTTGGAGCTGTAAAAACACCTGAACCAACTTCATCATCTGCTGAAAGTTCACCGGAGAGAGAACTTGAAGAAACGCGTACAAAAGCCATCGAATATGGACAAGAAATGTTTCTACGTATATTCGATTTATTTACACCTCAAGCTCAAGCACAAATGCAACAACGCCGCTCGAAACGGCGTAGACGTTGTGTGCAAAAAAATGCACGTTCCATGTATCATTATGGCAAAATTGAGCCCAATGCAACAATTAACAATTCAGAAATGGATCAGAAGAAGAAACGTAAAGCGTTCCTATTGTCACCGCACACGAAGAAACAGTTACCCAATAAACGTCCAACAAAGAGAACGAGCGCCGATAAAAATGTCAATAGTAGTGGTAATGGTATTGGCAGTGGCAGTGGCAGTGGCAGTGGCAGTAGCAGTGGCAATAATAGTGTTAACGGTTGTGATGCTGGCGGCCGTGGTAACTCTGATAATGCGTCACGTTCGAGTACAACTTCACCTGTGGAGAAAAACAATAATTGTCATGTGTGCCTGAAAACTGATCGCAATTTAGAGCAATGCATGGAATGTCTATTATGGTATCATATTACATGCTATGATGATCCTCCCACTGATCAAATTAAAAATCAATTTTCAGAGAAACCCAAAATAATCACTTGTAACGAGTTATGCCCACCTTGCAAGAAACATCTTGTGGCAGATTTTAAAAACGAATCAAGAAAAAATGAATGTTTATTAAATACAATAAGGGATTTGGAGTTATTGGTGGCAAAGGAGCGTGACCGGAAGGAGATTTTATTACGTACAACTAAATCATATAAAGTACAAATGAGTGTTTTGTATCATACGGTGAAGGCCATCAAAAATCATCGTACTGAAGCAATGAATAATGATGATGATGTTATTATGTTAGATTAATTATAACAATTTTTCTCTTTTAAAGCTTAATTTTTTCTTTTATCGTTTTAATTTCTTTTATAAAATTATTTATAAATTTATTATTATGATTATTTTTATTGATATGACTATTAAATAAAAATTTATTTTTTTTCGCTGCTTAATAAAATTAATTTAGTTGAAAAACAAATAAGAAATCTATTCATTTTTTTGGAACCGCTTAAATAATTTAAGATCATGATAATTGAGGTCAATTTAAATAGCTCTTGAAACTCAAAGTGGGAAATTTTTGATAGTTTGATAATTTATAATTTTGAATAGGTGTGGCATGTTTTATGTTGTTTGTAAATTTAATAGCATAATTTGGCCATGGAGATCTCAGACTTAAAAATATACAGAGGTACTTTCCGTTTAGGTTGTGTTGTAGGCGATTTGAAACACTTTTAAAATTTAAGTTTCTCACAAGAACTTTTGATGTCAAGCCACCATTTCAATTATAAGTACCGCCAAAATGCTAACAGCAAAAAGGTGGACAGATAATTACAGCCAAGTCAATACTTTCACAATTTGATTTTGAGCGTGCAGCAAAATGAGATTTGAATAGCTTTAATTATTTAGATAGACTCTTAAATGGTCTATTAAAGAAGAAGATTGATACCATGGAACACTTTTAATTGTTCTTTATCAATTTTTCTGGCAGATCATTAAAGTTTTTTTTAGCGATTTATCCATGACTTTGTGGAAACTTAAATTTTCGTTGTAAAAATTCATGGGTGGACGTACAGACATATTTATTATTGCGGAACGATAGAAAATAAGAAACTACTTAATAAATTTTACATTAAGTAGATTTTTTCTTTATTTTTTATATAAAATAACAAGAACAAATAATGATATAATTTTATATAAACTTAAAATTATTTTAAAATTGTTAAAAATTAAGAAAAACATATGCATAGAAAAGTATTGAGCAATTTTTCTAACCATTTTATTAAATTTAATGTTTTCCTTCTTTTTTTTGTTTTCAATAAATGGCGTCATGGAAAACTATAAAGCTTATATATAAGTAAGGAATCTATATATTATTCATTCTGGGGCTTGCTGAAAATATCAAAAAACTTTTCGCATTACAATTAGCGGAAACAATGCAGTGATTGTTGTGGCAGAAATTGTTGAGGAATGTTTCATATTTAAACTTCCATTACATAGATCGCCTTGACAGAAGCACATGTAAACTTTTTTATAATTGAAAACGGTGTGAGCGCAACGATCTTGATTATCATCTGGGCCACGTTGGACGCACATGCGTTGGGTGGCTTGATCAAAATCATCTACAGCGTATGTGCCACCGCCTTCAATAAGTTTACCACACCAGCCGGAAGCGCAAGGTATTGTGGATAGACCTGGCTCGTGTTCAACATCTGTTGCATTAAAATGAAATGGATCTTTACAGCTACCCATTTCACCGCGCGACCGACATTGATAACAACGTCTCAGTATTGCACTTGTAGAAATAAAATTGTATACTACAAGAATTACAACAATAAAATATAATTTCATTTTACAATTTGTTACACTTTATACTTTACACTTTATATTTGTTACTTTTACTATACGTTTTATCATCAAATAAATATTATTGCCCATGGCATAACTTGTTTTTTTTATGCACAAAAAAAAGTGACTTTTTACATGTGTGCGTGCTAAGTTTATTAAATTTATGTTAAAATGTTGCTTAAAATGTTACTCAACATGCGTAACAGTGCGCAGCCGTTAAGTTACATTTCCAGATTGCCTATTCACAATAGTAAACAGATACGCGCTTTATATAATTTATAATTTAGTTACTCCAATTTATAGAAATATTTGCTATTAAATAAATCGTAGTTTTAATTTTATCATGTTTTATTATTTTAGTAAATTATTTATGAAACTTTTATAATTAATTGTTGTTGGTTGTATTCTGTATTGATTTGTACATATACGTGAAATTAACAAACAAAAAATATCTGTAATATTCTAAATTGTTCTGTGATTCTCTTCAAATTATTTTCTCATCAAATTATGCCATGAATTCTCCAGAGAGCGCATTTCTTAAAATGTTGCCTGCATTCCTACAACATGCTTCATATATTTAATGTTTATAAATATTAAGCTTGATAAGAAATATGTTTATACAATTGTTGATATTAAATTAAGTAAACATTACTTTTCTGGTATGTTGCTGAGATTCCTGCTCACAATATTAGCAAAACATATAAATTAAAGATCTCGTTGCTTTATATGTTAAAATTTACCTGCTTTCAATTGTTCTTTCAATCCTTAAAAATGTTTGCATAAGATCTTATAACGAATTGTCTTTAAAAAGATCATTTGACTTACGTCATATATAAAAGTTTCTTTGTTAAATCGCATTTATATTCACACATCTCGTGAATGTATAATCAAATAGAAATAATAACCAACATTCACATACAATCACAACACGCTTAAATGAAAATGAAAATGTCAATCAGATAATTGTGTAGGGTTTCAGTGTGTCCCAGGCCATGAATATAAATTATGTAAAAAAACAACTTTGTAATAAGTCAATTTGTTTGTTATTACAATGTTATTGGAATTTGTCGGCACTCGATTAATTCTCTCAATCACTCATTTCTCATCTCCATCATTTTGCTCTCTTTACTATTTCACGTAGCGTCGTAAACTCTGGGGATATAATGTGATAAAATAATAACGGTACAATGTTGCACAATGTTGCTGATAACGGGTTTATATGAATGAGTAAGTTAGAAAGCGACTGAAAGAGTGAGTGATGTCAGTTATCATTGTGATAATGATGATGATGTTGATGTTGATGATAATGATGATGACGCAAATAATGTACGATTGAAAATTGTGAGAACAACAAAAGTTATTTGGCATTTTAAATGAAATTTTTATAGACAATCATTTCATTTCAACGCTTCAACACTTTCACAACTAAACAGAAATGCATATGGACACAACTAAGAGGGAAAGAGATAGAAATATGTAAAGAAAGATTGAGATAGATAGATACAATTATGAATGTACAAATTGTATAAATTATTCTTATGTTTATTGGATTGTATGGTTTTTTTGCTCTTTTTTAGTAATCACAATCGTGCAGCAGAATTTTCATTAAATCAATCTGGAGGACGGAAAGGGAAACAAATAGATTTACATATGCACATTCACTCAGGTAAACAAAAAAATGTAAAATTACAAATAGTGAAAGTTATGCATAACGCAAATTTAAATAAAAATGTATTCTTCGGAGAAATGACAAACACATTGAATTCATAGAAAGAAAGAAAGGAATAGAGAATAAAATTGTGTGTTAGAGAGATAGATAGACAGAAGGAATAAATGAATGTGTATTATAATTTGGTAATTTGGCAGTGAGCAGACAGGTTAGTTAAAATAGGAAGTTAGAGCGTGAAGGAGATAGAAAATGAGAGTGAAAGAGGTAGTAAGTGACGGAGATAAAGAGAAATGCAAAACAAATGAAATAATAATAATTGCTTTGTGCTATGAAAGAGAGAAATATAGTAATAGCAGAGTAAAACAGTTTCAGAGCGGAGTAAAGTGATTGTGAAAGGGTTGGAGTAGGAGAGGGAGAGAGAGAAGGAGTTAAATAGAGTTAATAATATGAATATGAATAATGTAAAATGAAAATTACACCATCACTATCCGTTTCCGTTTAAAACTATCAACAACTCAAATTCAATGTGTGTGTGTAGGTGTGTGTATGTGCGTGTAGTCAATTAAAAGGCTGTTTAACTATAAATGCCAAATAAATCGAATTAATTACATAAAAATTTTTTTATAAAGTTTTACTGTTATTGTTGTTGTAGTTGTTGTTGTTTGAACAAACACAATCTTTTAACTTTTTCTACCTTTTTATGCGCCAATTTTTTGCAAAGAAAAAAACATTTCATTTAATTATAAATATCTCATACATATGCACACGCACACACATAGTCCCACACCCACACATTTCTACACACACAAAGAGAATGAAAGAAGAGATGATTTAAAGTGAACAAATGTATGTAAAAAAAAAATTAAAATAAAAGAGAATAAATTTCATGTTCAATAAATCTCAGTTATGAAATTTAATTATTTAAAGAAAGAACGAATCACTTACTGTATTAAGAATAACATCAACAAAAAATAAGATAAGAAGAAGATAACAAAGAAGTAGTAGGAATAAGTGGTTGTCTCATGCGATAAAAAATTTCTGCTTCATAAAATTGTAAAAATATTTTTTAGATTTTTTTCCACAATTTTTGTTGTTGTTATTTTAGTTACATAATTCAGATAATAATTAAAAAGGGAACAAATGGATCACAATGAAGCTTTATCATTTTATAATTGAGATTTAATTAAGTAGCTGTACGAGAAGAAGAAGAGGTAGATATAGCATGAGATGGAAAAAGGTAGAACAGAAGTTAAATTTCAAACTTTTAATTTATCTTGAAACGATTATTCTTAGTAAAAATTTTTTAGATAACGCACGCACACACACACACACAAACACATATATACATACATACATTATCACATGTATTCAAAATATTATTGCACGATTTAAGATGAAGAAGAGGAAGATGGAGGAGAAGAAAAGCGAAAGAAAGAGAAAATAGAAAGCAAAAAAAAAAATCTCAAAAGACAAATAAAAAACTAAAATAAAAAGGAAGCGAAAAATTAGATGTTTGATAAGATACCGAACACACAAAATTTAATTGTATGTGAAATTTGATGTTGCGTGTTGAAAATTCATTTAATCTCGTTATTTCGTTCAAAATTTCATAATTTTTTTCCTCATAAAATGATTTTCATTTTAATGAAAAAATTAAAACAAAATCAAATATCAAAATCTACAAAAGAGCTATAATAAGTTGGTGTTGGTGTTAGAGAGAAAGAGAGAGAGAGAGAGAGAGATAAAGACATAAAGAAGGAGAGAAAGAGAAAGATAATGAGAGAGCTAGAGAAGGCAATAAAGAAAGAAAGAGATAAAAAGTGAGAATGAGACAGAGAATGAAAGACTAATAGAGACAGATAGTAATAAAAAGAGTGAAAGAACATGTAAAGTAAATTCGAAAGTGAAATTATATTAAAAATCCAAAATTAAAGAAAAGTTGAAACAAAACAAAAATTAAAAAGTTCATTTGATTTTGCTTATTTCTAAAGCGTTTAATTAAAATAATCAAAAATATATAAATGATTTTAATACTTTCAAAATAGATGGACACACAAAAATTCAATTCTAGTCTTTAATCAGGCAACAACCACAATAATAAAGTCGAAAATAATAAAACGGTAAACAAAAGTTAACATGAATGAGTTACATGTTTGTCCGAACACGCACATTAACACACACACACGCACCCCCCCCCCCCCCCACATACACACACACACACACGCCCATACACACAGAACAATATTTCCATTCTGATTCTCATGTTCATTCTAGTCTCTGCTTAGGACTGCGTCTACGTCTCCATCAGCGGCTACTTCTGCGTCCAAAACTTCGTCAACGTTTTGTTTAATCCATAATTAAGGCGCTACAAACAAGTTGAAAGGCCACCGTTAAAATCGTCTTTACACAACATTTACCGCTTATTATTTATTTATACTTTTTCCTTCATTTTATAAACTTTTGTTTTGAAACGATATTTTGGTCGACTCTATAAAAATGCTTTCAAAAATTAAAAATTAACTGAAAAAGTAAAATTCCAAAAAGTTTGAATTTTTATGTGAAACAAACGAAATTTCTCGTATTAAAATCTTTTCCATTCTTCTCTAACACTTTCTCTCTCTCGTCTCTCATTCTCTCTTTCTTATTCTTGAATTGTATGTCTATCCGTTTCACTTTATTCTTCTATATAAATATTATTCTTGACTTTCTGCATTCAAACTCTTCTTCATTGTTTTCTTTTTTCATTTTGCAAACGATATGATTAATTGAATATACCTTCAGATGATGTTAAGATGATGAATCGAAAATAAAAGACAGGAAGTGAATTTCTATTTGCTGTTATTACTGAAGTTGCGTTTTGGTTTTGTGTTTTTTTCCTCCCTTGGCCTTTTACTCGTTTTCATTCTTTATGAAATGATAACAACAACAACAATAATAAAAATAATAATAACAACAATAAATGGGGGCGTTACTGTACAATATTAGCCGTAATAGCAGCAGCAACGGCAGCATCATTTTCATCATCATTAACCCTTTTAATCTGTCGCCACATCAGAAACATTTCTAATGAATTTCTCAAGAAATAGTCATGGACAAAATGACGTCTATCCTTTTCATGCCTACGATCCATAAAAATTAAGATAAGATGGTGTAAGATATGGCTAATGTCTAGGGTTTTGAAATTTCATTAGAAAATTTTAGCATAATTTCGATGACAGAACTCCGCACGAACCTGCATGCGTATCTAAATTATTCAGTAAGCAAATGGAAGCATAGAAAAGTTATTTTACATAGATTTTAGATTACCCGGTCTATTGTGTTATTTGCGGCTTTCTAAGAGAGTTTTTTAACAGAGGACCTATAAAGTTATTTCTGTACGTTACAATTAAGAAGATTTTTACATTGTTCGCTCATAAATGTACGAAAGTCATCCAAAATCTAATTAAAAAATTGAACAAACGGCTGGGAAAGTTAAACAAAGCCGTATTACTCAATATTTGATGATATTTTATTCATTGATCATCTTGAGAAATCTGAAACTATCAGTAAATGAATAAATTAGATAATTATTTCAAAAAGAAGGGAACTCTTTAAGGGTAAACTGACTACACTTTTGAAAATATTCGCGTAATATAAGAACTTTATGCTACAGTAATCATTTAGTAAATTACGCCCTTAATAAAAATTTTAGATTAAAAGGAAATTAGGTAAAAAATATCGCGGGACCTTTATCATAAATTATGATTGTAGATTTCGGTGTTCAAACTCAAGATTTTTGAAACTTTTAAACTCTAAAAATTGTCCATTAAATTTTGATATTTTTCGAAAGTCTCTTTAACTCACACAAAAAATTTTCACTTTTAATTTATCATTATTTATTTGAAGTGTTTAAAAATGAACGACAACTGAACAACTTATTCAAGGTATAAATCCCAGAAGCTTAAAGCCCGGAGGAATTTTATTAATGAACTTTTTATCGTTTATGAAATTATAATGATCTTCAAAAAGTAGACAAATACATATAAATCATTGCCAATTAATCGATTTCGTAATATAGAAGAAACAAAATTGAATGAAATTTTTTCCTAAAATCAAATCAAGGTAAATCAAGCCAAATCACGTCATGTCATTTTATATCATTTCATTTCACTTCATTTCATTTCAATTCAATTCAATTCAATTCATTTAATACGATTCGTTTCAACTTATTTCAACTTGATGCGATTTCATTTCAATTAAAATAAAAGAGAAACAATTTCTCATTTTAAAATCGAATGCTCGAAATTGTTCCTCATGTGAATGTTAAATAATTAATTTTATAATAGCAAAAACGTGTATAAATTTGAACAATCATTAATATTTATCCTTCAATTAACTAAAGTTACCAAAAAGTAACAGAAAACTAGAACAAAATTGATCACTCGAAAAAGACATGACCGAAGATGATTATTAAAACTTTGTATAATTTTGATAGTTTTGATAAAATAAAATTGAAAGAAAAATCAACTTAAGCGTTCATATCCGTTTATTTAGATTAACTTAAATGATTGCCCTTGCGCAATTTTCTTTAGAGAGAGAGAGAGAGAGAGAGAGATGGAGAGAGAGAGAGAGAGAGAGAAAGAGAAAGGATTAAGACAGATCATATTTCATTTAATTTCATTGAATTTCGTTAATCCCAAAATTACTTTCTCCACAAGGCACATTTATGAATATTTCTACCTGAGAAGAAAATAAAATTGTTTCAAATAATTTTGCCATGTTCATCGTTTTTTTCAACTATAAAATAAAAGTAATTTAATTAAATAGTAACGAGAAATTAAATTATCTTTAAGTTAAGTCTTTTCATTTTCCCTTCATTTACTTAAAAGACTAAATTTGAGGTATAATTTTGAAAGGAAAAGCTCAGGTAAATTCTATAATAATAACAACAGTATTTATTGTTTCTTCATTCGTGAACGTATTTTGGAAAAGTTTTGTCGGCTTTTCGAATTTCTAATAAGTCCGTTCAAAGGAGATTTTAAGTTAGCGATTTCTAAATGAAAATAATTTACTGTTTTTAGTGTATTTATTTAGGTTTAGAATTAGATGAAGAATTTGGAGTAATTTAATGATCTCTAATTAGATTTTTAAGACCAGAGGTTTCCTAAATAGAAGACAGAATTCTCTGGGGAAAATTAAAAAAAGAATTATTAAAAGCCAGCTTGAGAAAATTTATCTTTTTGTATTATTTAGAAAATTTCATAGCGTATTTTTCAGTGACTGCCTATCTATCTGCCCGTCCGTCTGTCCATTCGTCCGTCTGTTCTACCGTCCGTCTGTCTATACGTTCGTTTGTTCCATTCGTACAGGGTCCCATTTGGGTAGCTGGATAGGCTTATTGAGCTAACCAAACTAAGCCAAGGAGTAATTGGAAGGCTCCGAATCTAGATGCCAAACTAGTCGTGACGGTAATATGTACCATGTGTGGATGATTACCAACGCTATCGCTCATTGTACAGTTGCGTACCACGCAGTTAAGCCTTCACGGCAGGTATGCATGTAAAACACACAATGAACTGTCCACCCATTCGTCTGTCCATCCGTCCGTCTGTTCTACCGCCCGTCTGTACATACATCCGCCTGCCCATCCATCCGTTCGTCTTTCCTTCCGCCTACCTGTCCTTCCGTTCGCCTGTCCATCCATACGTCTGTCCACCTCTTTATAACTTTGTAAGCAATTGAAATATTGAAAAATTATAATTATTTTAATATTATTGGCTTATAATTCCGTTATTTATCTTCGATATAATTAGATAAAGTGATGTAGGGTATTCAATCGACTATAAAGTTCTTACTTGTTTTTACTTTGATTTTTTATATTCAACGAACTCATATTTTACATTGAAAATATTTACAAATTAAACGTTTTAAACTATTTGTTATATTAATATGTATGTGTGTGTGTAAAAATGTGTGTGTGTGTAAAAATGTATCAGGAGACATTAGAGTAGAAAAATTAACTAATGACAGGACTGGACAGACGTAGAGACAACTAGATATTATTAGTGTTCCTATTGTTGTTGCTGTTGTTGCTGTTGTTGTTGTTGCTATCAGAATGCATTAAACTGTATTTGCGATGATATGATGTCGCATATTAAAAGCAATTTGTGAAATTAATTTACGAAAATTTGCACTTAACGATTAAACGTTAGACATTCTACATAAATGGAAAATGTTTGTTATGCGCGATATATTAACCCGGTATATATATAAAGCGATAAAAATTGAAAAGATGACATAAACATAAACTATGAAATCGATGGCATTGTGTGATTAGAAAAAAAGTGTATCTTCAAAAAGAAGAAAAATTTCTAAATATAGATCATAAAATTATTGTTTCATTATGAAAAGAATTTCTTTTTGAGATCGGAATGCGACGAACATTCAAATAAAGAAGGAGCGATATTTTGCTAAATTGATATTTTCAATTTTCATTAAAATGAGGTAACGGACGGACATAACAAATAATTGTTTTAAAATGAACTTAACTCAGTTGGAGTAAAGTTTATTTTCGAATGTTTCTGAAGGATTTAAATTTTTAAGTGGATCTTCAGAAAGTTCGGGCAGTAGGTCGAACCGTAATGGGTAACTTATGGCACGGAGAAGACACATCACTTTTCGATCTTTAAAAAAAACTTATTCGATTAGCAGTATGAATCTAGACAAACATTAAAAGCCCAAATATGATCGCTGAATTCTCTGAAACTACGTAAAGTATAAAATTACTATTCGAGTTTCAGGTGTAGAAAATATACAGAAATCGATGCTGGCCATTTTGTACTTGAAAATCAAAAGCTTTCGAAATGGTCTTGTTTATTTTACCTTAAAAAAAACAAAAACGGTCGTTTTGACAACTTAAACAATTGTTAAAAATCTTTTACAAAAATTGCTCAACAAACAACTTTTCAATTCTGAAAATTTTTTTAACTGATTTTAATATCTGTAGAATTATACCACAATAGTCAAAATATGGACTTCTTAAGGAAGTGAAGCGTTTGTCAGAACCAATTTGCATAAATTTTATGCTAAAAAATTTTGTAAATGATTTCACAAAATAAAAGAAAACAAAAAGACAAATATTTAGTTTTCATTTAGATTTCATATCAAACACTTCAAAGAAAACAGCCCCCTTTTTTTATTATAACCCAACTGAATGTTAAATGTTGAGTGAATAAGAAAAGGAAGAAGAAAAATGATATAAAAAAAAAATTTGATGATTAGAAATGAAAATACTTCAATTATGACACCTCCGTTTTTCTATTCTGGCATTTTATGTTCTTCTTCTTCTAATGCTTCAATAAGCATACAACAACAAATGAAAGGAAATCTCAAGAGATGAGAAAGAGAAAGTGAAGCAGTAAGCGCAACAAAACTGAACTCAAACCTTTTATGAATTACTTTTATTATTAATGTTGTTGTTGTTGTTGTTGTTGTTGCTTAATACATTAAAAAGGATTTAAAAGGATGTAACAGCATTAGTTATTTAACTTAAAATATAAAAAAGAAAACACAAAAAAAAGGAAGTAGAAATTTGTAGATGAAAAAAATCTCGAAAAGCTTAAAATGAAAATTTTCATTTATACATTTTTTTTGGCTTGAATTTGAACAAAATGACACATAAATTTGTGGGCAATTAGTAAATAAGTGTGAAATATACTTGGTGTATTTGATGAGTGTGTCGCCTTGTCCTTTGCCAGCCTCGTCCATCCATCCCCATCTCTATTTTGTCTGGCTCATTAGTTGAACTTTTTGTGAACTTGTCTCATTTTCATTCTTTCTACCGGTTTATTACCATTTTGAAAAAGGGTGTGCAAGTGATATAAAAGTACTTTGACAGGTGAAATGATTAAAGGCAAGCGATGGAAACTTACTATGTCGTTGGTGGTTGGTTTCAGTTCAGTTTGTTTATGTTAATGTGAAAGTTCTCATATTGGGGGTGCTTCTGAATAAATGGCAGATATGATATTATTTCTAAATTACTTTGTCACTTAAAAATATTCACATTTACGCACACACATTTATATCCTTAAATATAAATTGCGAATGATAATATTATAAGTAGATTCAGAGAAAGAACTTATCTAAAATACGTGTTAAAAATATCTAAATGAATTGTTCTTAAAAAAAATGATGCTCTGCCACATGATAATTTGATTTGTATCTTTGCTAAACGAAATTTTTTTGTGTCTAAGATAAATTATTTCAAAAATTTTTTTTATATAAAATTCTATATTTAATTATAGAAATTATTTAATCTGTAAAGAACAATAACAAATAGATATTTTATTACAATCGACAAAACTAAACAAAAACTTAAAAAAAAATTTTCCACTCACCAATTTTCGATGGATGATTCCAGACATTGTTTCAACTTCAGGCTATTTCGGATAATTTCAAATGATTTCGGGCAAAATTGAACAATTTTAGACAATTTCAGATAATTTTCGGCATATTTCAGGCATTTTCGTTCAACTTCAGGCATTTTTGGCAAATTTCGGGCAACTTCAGATAATTTTCGGCCAATTGCAGGCAATTTCAGCCAATTTCTTGCAAAATAGAGCAATTTCAGGTAATTTAGGCCAACTTCAGATATTTTCGGCTAATTTCGGGCAACTTCAGATAATTTTCGGCCAATTTCAGGCAATTTCAGCAAATTAGAGCAATTTCAGGTAATTTAGGCCAACTTCAGACATTTTCGGGCAATGTCAGGCAATTTCAGCCAATTTCAGGCGATTTGGGCAAAATCGAGCAATTTCGGACAATTTCGACGGAATTTTCTTTAAATTTTATGAATTTTTTCCCTTTGTTCTTTTGCATTATTAATTATTAATTTGATAAAACTAAAATATAAAACAGAAGCAAAATTACAGAATATCATAAAACAACAACAACAAACAATTACAACAAATTTTCTTATTATTAATGTTAAAAGTAATAAAAAGTAGTAAAAAACACAATAAAATTCAGTGAAATTGAAGAAAAATGAAAACAAATAAAGTCAACTGTTGTCTGGAGCGAAAGAGGAAAACGAAGAAGAAGAAGAAAAATGAGAAAAAATGATGACAGTTAACAGTTAAATAATGATATTATTTTCACTATTGCCATTTCTTTTTTTCTATTTCTCTCTCCCTCTCTCTCTCTCTCTCTCTCACTCTCCCTTATTCTCTATATGTCTTTCTCACTCTATTTATATTTCCTTGTGACGCTTCTTAATCTAATTCTTCGTTATTCGCAGCTGCTGTTGCGGCTCCTTCGTCGTCGCTGCCGTCATCGTTGTTGTTGTAGGAATAAAAATTGCAAAGATACGATTCTGTTGCAAAAAAAGAACCAGCAAAAGCAGAAATACTTCATTTCATCCTCCATCATCATCATCATTATATAACTGGCGTCGATTTACTGTTTAAATGTCAAATGAAAACAACAACCATAATAACAATATCTACAACATAAAAAAAGAGAGTAAAAACAATAACAACAATCGAGGAAAATTGGCAAAAAAGAAATTAATAAGTAAAAAACGTTATGAAAAATCGTGTTAAAAGCCGAAAAAATTGCCAGAACACAAAAGAAATAAAGCTGTACGGAAGAAACGGTAGGAACAGAGGAAAAAGAAAATAAAAGAAAATAAGACGAAATGAACACATACTCACAAATGTATATATACATATTTATACGAAAGAGTGCCATATGTACGCTGAATAAAATTTTTATAAAAAAAAGTATCCAAAAGAATTTTTGGAGTTAAGTTGCGTGGGCCTTCCTTCCTTCTTTCATCTTCATCGCTTACCATTTTTTGGGCAATTGTCGATTATTGCAGTTGTTGTTATGGTTAGTTTTGGTTTTATTTAATGGCTTTAGTTGAATAAGTAAGAAAAGTCAAGAGAGAAATCAGATGGTGCGTTCAAAATTAACTAACTTTCAAAATGATGTTAAATAAAAGTTAGAGTGAAATAGAAAATGTGTTATTTCACACACAATATATATATATATATATATATATATATATATATATATATATATATATTATATAAGAATATATATAGATATACACACATGCATTTACTTTATCATAAAGTGGCAGTTGATTGTGTTGTTGTTACATGAAAGGTGGAGTTTCCAGAAATTCATCAAGTGCGCTAACTTTACACAAAATTGAATGGCCTGAGATAACCAAAGAGTGATAATGAAAAAGAGGAGTTAGTTATATAAACATTAGAAGCAACAGAGACAGCGGGAGAGAAAGTGAGAAATATATATATTGCAAAAGTAAATTTTATTCTCTTTTTAAATTCAATTGTATTTTTGTAGAGTGCGCCTGGAGAAATGTGCTTCAGGTGGTGAAGAGCAACCTTCGTTATATTGGCTATTTGGTGAGTGAGAGAGATACTGAGGTGAATTTTATGTATTATGGTGAAATGTCATTTAAGAGAGTTATCAACATTTTAGAAGAAAGTTGCTCAACATGTTCAAGGAACATGAAGACAATTATTTGCTCATTGCCACATTTGACATTTTATTCTTAAGGTGAATTTTATTTGCTTTATTTGTTATGTTAGTTTGTTATACGTTGTTGTTGCTGTAAAATTAAGTTTGCAAGTTGTGAACCAAAATCGTTTCATTTTCTGTGCTTTCAGTTTTTGCTTCTCAAATATGGCGGCCAATAAAAAAATATATTTTCTTGATTTATTTAATTTGTTTGTTTATTTTTCTTGATGATTGAGATGTGATTGAAATAATTGAATCTATGTACTCGAACAAACACACACATACGAACATATATGTACGTCCTTTAAAAGTTCATAAAGTGAACACTCATATCGTTCGATTTTTTTCTTGGATTATCTCTCTCCTTTTTTTGTCTTACTTTAATTTAATTTGATTTTGATTTATTTTTGTTTAATAATGTTTGTAAAATGAACAATTTTCCATTTATTTATTTAATTATTTTTTGGGGGGTTTTCTTTATTCGTTTGTTTCTGTACTTAGTTGTTTGTTTACTTATTGATTTTTCGATAATTTTTTTTTCGATTTAAAAATTGAAGATAAAGAAAAACCAAAAAATTAAGCAAATTAATGAATTAAAAATTATTTTGCAGAAAAGTAACAGTAGCAAAAGTGGTAGCAGTAGCAGCAGCAGCAGCCGTAGCAGTAGCAGCAGCAACAGTAGCAACAGTTTTTTGCATCAATAAATTTTAAATTATTTCCCCATGAAATTAAAAATATAAACTTTTGACATTTGAACTAAAGAAATTTATTCAAATTATTTTTGTTATTAACAAGTTTTTCTTCTTCTTTTTCGCTCCACAAAGATCTTGTTATCGCCTTCTAAGAAGTTCAATTCCATATTTCCCGAATTAAGTTGAAATTTTAAAATAAATATAAACATTTTCATTATTTTTATAATCATTTTTGCAATTTTGTCGAATCGAATCTTAAATAAAAGTTTTTTTTTATAATGAACTTCAGAAAAAGAATTCCATATAATCGAAATCGAAAATTTCATGTGTACCAAAATTCTTTTAATCAACTAAAAGTAAATTTAATTTACTTGTAAGATTAAATTGCAGGGGGGTTTCAATACTTTGAATTTATTTTAAAAAAGTAGCAATTTTGAAAAGCGTTTTCGATATGCCATCGATCACTTATATTTAAATCGGCTTAAAACTCTCAAAGGACACAAAAAAATTGGAATAGAAATAATTTAACTTAAAAATTTCATGCTTAATTATTAATTAAAAAAATTAATTAAATATAATTCATTTAAGAATTTCGTTCTAATTCATTTAATTAATTGAAAAATCTCTTTATTTTATTGATTTATTGATTTATATAATCGCAAAATAATTTTAATTTTTCTTTTTTAATTAAATTTTAATCAAATTATTGCAATTTATTTTATTTATGGCCAACAAAAAATAAATAAAAAAAAATTGAATCGATATTTGAAGAATCTTTTTTTTGGGCTTTTTCGTTTCTTGGTTTCTTTCATTCTCTTCGTTCCTTATTTAAAAACATTTTCATCATATAACTACAATAATAACAACAACAACAACTGCAACGTACCAAAAAAAAATGTCTTTATACGTGAAGTTTATTTGCTTCAATGTAAAAGAAAACTAAATTTTCGGTTTCTTTTTTTTCGTTTCGTTTTGGGGCAAAATTTTTTCAAAATTGCACAAATTGCAATTTTACGTTATGTTTGAATTGTCGTTGTTATTCTTATTATTATTGTTATTGTTGTTGTTATTATTGTTGTAATTGTTGTTGTTGTTATTGTTGTTGATAATAAAATTTTAAGCAACAAAAATTAGAAAAACTGAGAAAAACTTGATTTTTTTCCTTTTTTAATTTTTTTTTTGAATTTACTATCTCTCTCTCTATCTATCTCTGTCTATCTCTATCTTTTGCATATAACGAATATTTGTTTCTTATAATAAATGATTAAGATTAACAGTTTTATATGAATGTGAGTGGTGTCTGTGTATGTGTATGTGTTTTTGTGTATGTGTGTTTTGTATATGTGTGTGTATGTAGGTATTTTATTTAAGATTGCGCAGAATAATTTTTTGCAAACAATTTCATAACAATGGTATTGTTCGTGGGTGTTCGTGTGTGTGTGTGTGTATGTGTGGGTTAATGCGAATTTTTTTTATATGACTCTAAATACGAGTTTTTCTATCTTTATCTCCCTTTCGCACACTCCTTCTCTCTCACTCTTTCTCTCTCTCTCTATTTATCTATCTCTCTGTGTCACTCGTTTGCCATCTTAATTATTGCTCACTCTCTATTACCACCACTCGCTATCTCTCTCTCTTCCACTATCACCATCTCTACTTCACTCTCTTATTTTTTATTAAAGTCGTTATTGGCCTTTTCTTATATTGCTCCGTTTTCTTCTTCTTCTTCCTTTTTGCCTTTTTTCTTCTTATACTTCTTGTTCTTGTTTTGTTCTTGCCAGTTATAACCAATTTATTTTTATTTATTGAAGTCTAATGAATGTCAATTGAAGACAATTACGACCAATACATGTCCCACACACACACAAACTCACACAAATACACACACTAAAGCATTATTATTACTCTTTACAACAATAATATCATTAACAATTATGTGTGAGAAAGAGATGGCTGGAGTATGATTCAAGTATGAATGAGTGACGAAATAGAGTAAGATGTCAAAAACAACAACAACAATAACAAAACGCTGAGTAAAGTTAAATTACGACAAAGGAAAATAAAAAGAAGCCACATTACAGATGCTGAGCAACAAACTTTACTTTTATACATATGTATATATGTATATATATATAATATATATATATACGAACAAATTTCTATATATAAAACATTTAGTGAGTTCATCATTTTCAATATATTTTGTGAATTGGTGAATTTTTACGTTCAGTTAAACTTTTGCTATTACATTTGTATATATATATATGTGTGTGTGTGTGTGTGACTATACGGCTATATGTATACACATATGTATATATGGATTGTATTGGTGTGTGTGTGTGAGTGTGTAATCAAGTCAGGACAACGAAATGAAAATTCTGTTTAAGCAACAAAAACGCGTAAAACAAAAGGAAATAACGGTATGATATGAATGAAAGACAACGATGGAAATACTTCATTTACACACACAAACACATAAGCAATGTATGAAAAGAAAAAAGGGGAGTTGTTTTTCCCTTCATGAACTTTAAAATGACTTGATGAACAAATAAAGTAAAGAAAGAAAGAGATGACTGTATATATCTAATATATATATATATATATATATATATATAATATATATATATATATATATATATATATGTATCTCTCATTTTTCTCTCTTAGTTTTGTTGTTGTTGTAATATTTTCAATAAATGTACTCAATTAGCATGCTTGCGTGCGTGTTCTTTCTTGATGCCATCAAATGCATGTAAATTTTGTATGTGTGCGTGCGACTTTATCAGAAGGGCTGTGTGTGTGTGTGTGCGTGTGTACAAGAATGCATTTGTGTATATATACGTGTGTGCGTGTGTTAATAAACTAAAAAAACTGGTTTCTTTCCTTCTTAAAGCGATTTCTCTATTTCTCCTTCTCTTTGTCATTAACTCTCTCTCTTTCTGTCTATTTGTTGGAAAAAAGAGTCAAATATATATTTTATGGTGTTTGTTTGCATGTTTGTTTGCTTGTTTGTTTGTTTCTTAATCTGATCTGAGCTCTAACGGACAGAAAAGCCACCTGGCTGTTTTAGTGTCTGTTGAACAGTAACGCGATTTAGATATTTTGTTTGTTGTCTAATTCATTGAAATGAGAACATTTTTTTGTTTTGCATGTGTGAGTGTGTGTGTGCGCGTACTTGTTTGCATTAATGCGTAAAGTATAAATTAAATCTGATTTGAATCGCAAAACGTCTCAATTAGAGTGATTCTAATCTTATCTTTAAAACGTTTCAAGCCAGGCAAAGAAGGAAAGCTGAAAAAACTATCATCAACTACAACAACAACTTTTAAGAAAATAGTGAAAAAAACCAAACAAATCAAAAAGTTATGAAAATGGGAAATTTAGAAAAATTTCCTTCAATCAAAAAAAAGTTAAGCGTAAAATGTTGAAATTATCGACGGAAAATGCGCCAGTGATATAAATTTTTCCTCGTTTTAAATGTGTCAATGTGTGTGTGTATATGTGTGTGCCAAATATTCAATATAAATGAAAAATAAAGAAATTGAAAGAAAAACAACGACAACAACAAAAAAATAAATAAGAGAAAATTGGAAAAAAATTGAGAAGAAAAAAGTTGAAAAGAATTTTGTAATTTATTGTCTTTTCTTTTGTAATATCAAATGACAACAATGCCTCCAGAGATGTCAACAGCAACAGCAAATTCTGCCGCATCAGCGATAACTGCTTTAATGCCATCGAACAATGTTAATCGTGAATCATTATCGTCCACATTACAACAACAAGCCTCAAGATCACGCTTCATGATTAATGATATTTTAGCGGCCCATCAAAATGTTGCTCAGGCTCAACAAAATTTACAAACGCCGACTGGTAATTTGTTGCAGCAACAGCAACACCAGCAACAGCAACATCAAACTAATAATTTTCAACAACAGCAGCATCAACAACAAGCATTACAACAATATATAGCGCAACAGCAACATTTATTGCAGCAGCGACATCATTTAAATGGCTCACCGACATTGCCAGCGGCTACTTCACCATCAACAGCGGCAGCAGCTGCTTTAATATCAGCAACTGCATCGGCAACTACACCACCAACCGCATCTGCATCCCCAGCAGCTGCTGCAGCAACATTATCCGAACGTTCCATCATAAAACGTGATGCGACATCGCAAAATAATCTAACTTCGGCGAATTTGTTGGATCAAGGCTCAAATAGCCAAATGCAATTGCCTGTTCATCAATCCCATAGTCATGGTCATAGCCATGGCCATCCCATCCATTCTAATATTCACACTCATGTTCACGCCCATTCGCATCCTCATCCCGCCCATGCACATCCGTACGATGCATTGCCAGCGACTGCATTGTTGGAATTCCCAGGTGTAACGAATGGTATGCATTTGGCTCAGGCCGCTGCCCAATATGCCAATTTACAATATCAGGAGAGGGAAAGAGCTGTAGGTGCCGCTGCTGCTGCAGCAGCAGCTGCTGCGACAGCAGCTCGTTTAATGTTACATGATGATGAAAGATCTCGATCACCGCATCCTACAACACAAACGGCAACGCATCATTCGCATCATGTCCATCATTTACAGCATCATCATCACTCACTACAACATCAGCAGCATCAGCAACAGCAACAGCAACATCAGCAACAGCAGCAACAGCATCAACATCATTTGAATGCGGCCACAAGAGATTCATTAATTAACAGCATGGTGACTGGTGGAGGTGGCGGTGGCCCTCTTGGTGTTGGTGGTAGCATTGGCATTGGTAGTGGCAGTGTGGGTGTAAGTTTAGTAAATGCAGGTGGAAGTGCCGGTGGCATTAGTGGCAGTGGTTGTGGAGGCGGCAGCGTAAGTGGTGATCAAGCTAGCACAATCGATGACAGTGACAGCGATTGCGGTAAGTAAAGAAGAAAGTCAACAATAATAAAGTAGAAAGTGAAATTTCAATCACATTCTATTAATATCCAAATTCACAATCAGTGAGTAGTAAGAAAGAGAGTAAGCTGAACCGGGCGAGTTAAAAAAAATGAGATAGAAATATGTAGAAAGTGAAATGATTAATGAAATTTTGTTATGATTTGATTGTATCTATTTTAAATGTGTCCATCAATATACAATTTATCAATTTTATAAATATTTTTTCGTTTTCTTTTTCTTTTTTACTCTATCTATCTCACTATATTTCTGTCTCTGTTTTACTTTCATTATATAAAACACACACCCAAAATTTATTTGTTGTCATTTCTTGGAATAATTTGAGTATTAACCTGAATTTTTTTTTACATATATTTTCAAGCAACTTAAAAAGACATTTAACAACAATAATAAGAACATTAATAAGAAATTTATACAACTATGACGTTAATAAAACCATTAAAATATGAAAAAAATGATATGGAAAGTTCGAAATAAGCAGTAACAACAGTAACAACAAATTGAACATAGAAATTGATCAATTGGACATTGCTTTGTGCTGCTTATTATGTAAAGTAACTTAAATCCAAAAAGAGATAAAAAGGGACAACTAAGAGAAGTAATTTTGATTGGAAGATCTAAATAGAAGAACTTCTTTGACGAAAAGAATTGTGCAAACATATTTAAACAAGATTTAAGATTCAAACATCAAAATATTCAAGAAAATTAAAAAAAACTTTTTATGTAGAAAGTTTTCCGGGGGAATTGAAATTTGAATTGAAAATTATTAAAAAATTCTCTCTCTATATATTTTTATAGAATGCAGTTTATTTGGTTACTAGAAATCTTGTAAATTCTCTTATGACTTGGATAGAAATCGTTTAAAAGTTCTCTAAACTTTCCTTAGATGGTGAATTTTTAGATCAAAAGGCGAATGAAGGCCCTTTGTGAAATGACTCATTCCGCGATTCAATTTATTGTCATAATTATAAGAGAATTGAATCTTAGTCCATTAAGAAAAGTTAGACGAGTTGGTTGGTTAGGGAAAGGAAGGGAAGGGCAGGGAAGGGAAGTGGTGAAAAAATTGGTGATATCAATTTCTTAGAAAGAATTCTAGAAGTAACGCTAAAGTGAAAGGGAGATAATGATAGAGAAGAAGAGAAAGAGAGATAGATTTAAAAAAAAGGAGAGAAAGAGTGAGACAGAGAGTGAGAACGAGAGAGTGAGGGATATAGCGGCACAAAGAATTCTGCCTTAAAAATTTTCTTAAATTTCAGTAGTCTCAAGAAATTGAATTGTTCTTAATAAATTAATCGATTATCAATGATAACATAAATTGACTAAAAATCTGAATTATTAAAATTTTCTGTGTACTTTAAATTAAATTAAATGTTTACAATGAAAAATATTTAAATTAAAATTAAAATGGATTTAAGTTATTTTTCTGTAGACACACAAGGACACCCCCCCCCCCCCCACCCCACACACACACACACACACACACACACACACACACACACACACACTTGGATATTGATATTATTTAAAAATCCATTGATAAATATGATAAATAAGAAGAAGCAACTGGAAGAAGAGGAAGAAGAGAAAGATGAATATGAAGAAGAACAAGATGAGATAAAATATGAAAGAAGTGACAAAAATTTAACGTTAACGTTTTCCGTTTTTTTTTTGTCATTAATTTATTTTAGTAGACATTTATGACAATTTTTTTTATTTATATATATTTTTTTTGGTTAAAAACTATTTTTATTATTTTTTATTCATTTTAAATTTAAATGTTTAGTTTTATATATCTTTTTACATTTACACCAAGGGGAACCAAAAACAAAAAAAATTTTTTTTTAATCGTTTAAGCCGCTTAATAAAATCGACAATAAAAACAAAACAAAAAACGATATTTCGACGGCATAAATTTTTGATGAAGCAACTGCTTTTATATGCAGCGCAACATAATTTTTTTTTATTTTTTATGCTGTAATAATGTATAAAACAATAACAATAACAATAACAAGAAAATACCAACGTAAAAGTGAAACCAAAGTGAAAACGTCGAAACGAGAAATGTGAAATCTCCACAATAATATTTTTCAGTCAGTCATTGAGTTTGAAAAGTCATTTCAACTCACTTCAACTCACTTCATTTCATTTTATGTGTGATGTTATATCTATGTAGTTGTATGCACATACACATATGCATTTTATATATATATATTATATATATATATATATATATATGTTTGTGTGTGTTTGTGTGTTTATATCAACAATAATAAGATAACATTTAAATCGCATAATTGATTCCAATTGAACTATTATATTTCTTAAGATGATTATTATGAATGATCATAATGATGTTGTTAATAATGATAATAATGCTGTTTCTTTTAATATAAAAATTTTGACGCTTAGAAAAAAATGAAAGTTATTTTATTAGTTAGTTTTGTTTTTTTCTTTATCTTTTTTGTTGTTGTGTTGTTGTTGTTGTTGTTAGTGCTTAATTTTTATATGCAAATATTATAGTTAATTTCTTTTATAATATTTTATTATGATATTAAAACAATTGAGTTGTTTAATTTGCCATTTAACGCACTTTTAAAATAAACTTTTAAATTTATTAAATTTATTAAACTAAATTTTGTTTTAACGAGTTGCTGCTGCTGCTGTTGTTGCTGTTGTTATTGCTGTTAACAGATTTGTTTATAATCGAAACAAATATTTCAAATACTCTTTTAAGTTGTTTTGCATTTTTCAAAGTCTTTCATATAATTCAAATAAGCTGGTTTTGAAATTTCCTAGATTTAAGTCATGATATTTTCTTCATATAAAAATTAAAGCCTTATCTGTTTAAGTATTTAAAAGTTTAATGTGATAAAATAAATTTATTGAAATTGATTCTTTTTCTTTTGCCAACTTTCAAGTCCATTCACAGAATAAACTGATTATTAAAATGTTCCAACTAAAGGCCAATACAAAATTTTCCTTTGTTTTGTTAGATAATTGTTGTATTGTTTAAAGAGGAAATTACCATTAAACACAACAACAATTGAAGTAAAAATATTTTCACAAAAACAAACATAAACATAAAACATAAATGTAAAGAAAATAAAAATGATGTTAACAAAAAAAAAAGCAAATGCCTAAAGTGAAAATATGTTAAATAACAGCGGAAGGAATATTTTTGCTTTTTGGGCATGAAATTCGTGTAAGTTAATAAATTAAACAACTAACTAACCAACTAACGAACTAACTAACTAACAAACACATAGATAAATGAATAACTAATAAAAATTACAAGAAACAACAAGAGCAACAACTATCAAAGTGTTACATCAAATCAAATTAAAATTGTTGTGCATGTTTCAAACAAAGGAAAAAATGTATCTATGAAAAAAAATTTTTTTTGGTAATTTATATAATAAAAATATTACAATTTTTGTTAGGCTAGAAAGGAGGGAAAAAAATTTGCAAAAAGAAATTAATATTGTAGGAAGAAAATGTACAGAAAAGTCGCTCTAAAAGTAAATTGTAGATTTTAATGACGTGCCATGAATTAAAGTATTCCAAAAAGTATATTGTTGCTTTTAGTAGTGATAGACAATTAGCCAGAGAGAGAAAGAGAGAGGAAGAGTGAGAGAGGGAGAGGGAGAGGGAGAGAGTTTGTCAAATATAGCGGGCACTTTTTAAATAGGTAATTGTTCACTTGACTTAATGTTGGACCTATGAAGTTTTTCGCTTTAATGCAAGAGTCCTTGCTAAAGTTCCATGTAATCAAGAGCAATTAGAATTGTTCTAATTGGAATTTCAGAATGTTTTTCCTTTTCCTACGCCCTAATGGGTTAACTTGATTCATTTTTGGCAAAGCCCTTTTAGGGGGAAATTCAATTCAGTACTGAGGTTAGCAAAGTCAGAGTCTACAAAATGTGTTATTATGAAGAATCAAAATAATTTGAAGTAGAATCTTAAACCATTCTTTTCTTTTTTTTCTAAAATGTGGTTCATTTTAAAACAAGTTTCCACATATAGAGAAACAATTTGAAATTAGCTCACTTTGCGAAATTATACTTCTGCCAAAATAATATTTTTTAAAAAAATTATATAGCTCTGCCTATATGCTTCGAAAAATGGATGCAATCGTCCCACATTGTCCATACAAATTAAAAGTATCGAAATATCTTTGCTAGTCCTGAGTAATATCCATAAATGCAAGTTAGCTTTTATATAAAATTTCTTTTTGAAATTGTCTCTCCTTTCTGGAAGAGTGTTCTAATGCAAGGCCTTTAAGTCTTGCGCCAAGCCTTCGTTAATTGTTGTATGATCTTAAAAATTACATTAAGTAGCTTTTGATTATGAAAAAACGTGGACGAATAGTGAGTTAGGCGGACCAATCAGCCAGAAAGTTTAAATCGTTTCAGATAATGACAACTGAAATGTTAAAGTTTGCGAGGAGAAACTCTCTCGGTAATAGCGAATGTAACAAGTTGAGCGTTAAATATTATTTAAACGATTATTAATGTTACGTTACGTTACGTTACGTTACATTACATTTCACTTATTAATCTAACGATTTGTTTTAAATTGATATAAAATAATAAAAATATGTAATATTTATCTCTTTATTAAAATTACAAACTGACAAAATGATAAAATGTCACAAAATTGACAATAAAATAAAAAAAAAAAAACAGAAATAAGAAAAAATAAAAAAACAAAAACCAGGAAAACAGTGACAGTAATTTTGTTTATTAATCGTTTATTAAATGACTTTGACTGATTTAACATTTCAAGCGTAAATTAATTGTTAGAAAGTGAGCGGTTAAAATTAATGAAGCGAAATCGATAATAAGTAGTAAGTAAATTATACTTTGTTGTAAAATATTTTTTTCGTCTGATTTTTGATATGAAATTTCATAAAGTGAATTTTTATGCCTTTAATTACAAAGAAACTTTTAATTAATTTACATTATCAACTGCAAAGTTTTTGAAATTATTATGTTAGTTCTTGCTCTTATGAAATAAATGCCAAAGTTCGGAATAAACTTCTGAATTGACCGGCATAATTTTAAGTTCTTTTAAAAAACTTAATATGATTTCTTTTGGGGTAAAAATAAATATCTCTTTTAAGTAAATTTCTGTAATTTATCTCAACAATTGTGACTTGTATTTTAAAAATTAATTTGCCTTGACAGACAGACGGACAGGCAGAGGAGCAAGCATATGGACAGACGGATGGATATACAGATAGGCAGACAGATGATGCGACAAACAGATAAACAGAGGAATGCGAACATGGACAGATGGATGGACAGAGGAATAGACAGACGGATGGACAAATGAATGGAAAAGCGTGTGCAAACGTATTAATAAAAGATTGAACCGATAAATGGGCGTATGGACAAGCAGATTTACATTGAATGAGAAAGGGATTGAGAGAAGATCGATATATGGAAATTTACTTTTAATTTTAATTTAGATAAATTATTCAATACAAAACAATAAAACTCGGATAATTTCATTTAAATTATGATTTTTCATATTTTATTTGTTTTGTTTTTGTTTTTATTTCGTTTCATTTTTATGTTAGTTTTTAATGTTTAAATTGATTGACTTGTTAACCATAAAGAAATATACGAAAATCATTTCTTTCTTGTTCTTGTTTTTATTACTTTATTTCTAAATCTTTAAATTCAATAAAAACAAATTGAGTTTTCAAAAGTTTTCAAATGTGTGTGTGTGTGTGGTGGATGTTTGTATATGCAGATATGTAGGCGTATCAATTACTTTTGCTCTTACATATGTATTAGTGAATTTATTTCAATTAAAAGTTTGCGTGTGGCATTTTGTAAAAAATCGTCGAATTTCTGCTGCTTTTTATTTTTTGTACTTTTGCATTCGAATAGTTTACTTATGTATGTTTGTGTATGTATATGGTTAAATATATAGAAATTTATATCATAATTTAATAAATTCAAAATTAGCAAACACTTTGTAATTAATATAAAAATTTAAATTAGTTAATAATTTGTGAATTTCGTAAAATTTCTATCGAATTCTTTACAACTTTCACTTTTCAACTTTTTAACACGTGAGAAAATCAAGTAGGAAGCTCTAAGTAAGTTCTACGATTTATATGGCAATTATTTTCCATGGTTCCTTGACTTTAATGATCTCAGTTTTGTATTTAGTATATTCACGAGCAAAAAAGTGGTTTTGAGAAGTCGTATAAATGATTTGTGCGGTATATCTAAAATTTTATAAATGGCCACATTAAATGGCGTTATAAAAATTTTATACAAAAAATTTTTACTGTGTTTTAAGTGGTTTTCAAGGGTATCATAATTTCAAGCTCTTGTTTAGGGTCAAATCACTTTGAACCTAAACAAGGGGTCATAAAAAGAGGCTTGTAAAAATCCACAGATTTTAGAATATCATAGATTTAAAAATACAACACTGATTGTAAAAGTTCGTTAATGGATGAAAATCGTTCAAAGACATTTAAACATTAAAAATCATTTAATAAAATTATTATCTCCATATTTCGAGGGCCATTCGATATTTACGTAATCCTCCATCTAGAAAGAGAGAGAGAGAGGGATGGGAAATTCACAACAACTCATACTACAACGAGTTCATACTAAATGAATTGATTGTAAAAGTTAAGTAAAAAACTTTCAAAGATCGGAGACTTTTTGAATGACATGTTGGAAAAAAAAATTCATTTCAGAGGAGATTATGTTGAAATTAAATGGATATTTCTGTCTCATTTCTTATGTTAATTTTATTTTAATTATTATGATAAAAATAATCTTCATTTCATTTTATAAATTTAAAACATTTTAGTAAAGTGTTTGGGCGTTAATTTGTATGAATTCGATTTCGAATTTATGGCTATTTTTATTATTATTTTTATATTAATTAGAATTGATTTTTTCATTTTTCTATTCCTTTTCTATTTCATTTTTCTATTTTCTTATTTTGTTGTTGTTTGTTTATGCAAATCTTTACCTTATTAAAACGAAATTAGATGAAAACGAATAAAGCAAAATAGAAAGAGGAAATAAATAAAAAGTAACTAAATGATAAATGTAGACAAATTTATTTTAAATGTTTATATCATTTTGAAAAAATTTATTGAATGATTCTTAAATTATTAGAGTGCAAAATTAAAAGTATAGCAAATTAAAACCACAAACTAAATAAACCGGTTAAAATGGTCACAATAACAATAACAATAAAAATAACATGAAAAAATTATAACATTTTTGTTTCCTTTCTCTTCTTCTTCTTTTGATTGCTAATCTGCTCAGCTGAAATTCTGCCTACGATTTTTTTTTTGTCAACCAAAACTTATTTATAAACAGAAATAAAAGAAAGAAAGTCAAAGATAAATGAAAAATAGTTGGCGAAATATAATTAATAATTAATTTTTAAAAAATTTTAAAGAAACAAAAAGGGAGGCTAATTTAAAGCTTTAAATATTTTTTCCTTCTAGAATTATTCAAAAATTTTTTAAAATTCTATTTTTAAAATTTTCACTTTTTTATAAGAAAATAATAACGATAATAATTTGTTACCAATAAGTGAAATTTTTTCAGAGTCCAATTTTCTAAGTGACAAATTTTCTTTTAAAAATTTCTACTCTTTTGGCGAATGAGTAGAATGATTTCTTATTTCTAAGAAATTCCTAAAAAAATTCTACAAAGAAGTTTTATCTAAAATGTTGAATAAATTAAATGTTCTTGAATTTTTAGAGAATTTTTAAAATGTTTAAAAAAAGCGTGGGCAATCTTCGACAGATATTTAATTGGCCTTCAACTTAAATTGAAATGTTTTAATTTCTTCATTGCGTGATCAATTTCTAGTTTTGTGGTGTAGGAACCGCTTTATTTATATGAACAAAGTTCCACGTGGCAAATTTCCATTTAATAGTTTTTGCAAAGTGAAAGTTTAGCCATAAAGTAAAATGAAAGTGATTAGAAGTATTTAAGGAAGAAATCGTAATGTGCTTGCCTATTTCGGTTATCTCGATATTCTACATAGCCCATTAGCATTAGCATGGTTTCCCTAAACTGAATTAGTTAAGTCATTGATCTTTCGTAAAATGAATAGCAGTCATGTTTTAAAACGTGCGGAAACGTAGCTATCGCAGGCGCTATGTTAAGGCTGCTTATTAATTTCTAAAGCTGAATCTTTTTTTCATGATCATCTTCATCTAAATAACTTTCATATTTATAAATTTCATTTTTATTTAAAAAGAAATTATTCATTTATGAGATTTTTTTATGTCTAGATATTCTGTTTTCTTTTTTTTGGTGAATTCATTTCTTCATATTTGTTTTAACATTAAATGAAACCTTAAAAATTTCTTTTACAAAAATTAAAGAGTTTTAAAAAGAACAAAAAAAAAAAAAACGGAAAAAGGAGAAAAGAAATGAAATGTGCAAAATAAATATTTGAAATTCTTTCGTTTGGTTTGTTTGCTCTTTGAAGGCAAAAAAAAGTATCATTTACATTATAATTTTGCATTCAATTGGATTTTTTTATAACTTTCCCTCATAATGATAAACAAGATCTTCTGCTTGGTCTGCTTCTTCTTTAGCATATGTTTTTTTTTTTTTTTATGTGTATTCATGTAGAAATTAAAGTGTGATCGTACGTCAAAGTTGATCATTGATTGGATCACTTTACACTTCATTTCATCACTTTATGTAGATTTCGTTTCATATATTTATTCACATTTTTCTCTCAGATTTTTAATTTGCAATATTATACTACATATCTCAGAGAAAGAGATAGAGAACAGACAAAGAGAAAGAGATAGAAATATTACAAGTGTATTTAATGATGAAAGATAAATGAAATGTTTTTAGTTTTCTTTGTTCTATGGATGCTTGATTTTTGGAATGTTCTTTCTTTTTGCGTAAAAGTTATGCCATTGATTTTGCATTTTAATTCGGCTTCTTTTTTATGGTATTTTTGTGTGAAATCTTAAAATGAAATATTAAATTTTGATATCATTTACACTCATCTTAATATATCGATATCAATTACGAGCGCTCACCTGAAAATATGACAGTTTTTCTGCTTTGTGTCGTCTTTTATTTTTTTGATTTTCTTCTTTTCTTCTTTTAAATTCCTTTCATTTAAATATCAATCAATCAAAATTTTAATTGTTGTTATTGTTGTTGGTTTTAAACATAATTTATGCTGTTGCTGTTAATGATGATGATGATGATGATGATGATGATGATGATGATGATGTCGTTGCTTTTTCTTGTTAGTTACTTTTTTTTTTGCAAATTTTTTTAAAGTACTTCGTTTTTTTGCTTGCTTTGAGACAAAGTCTTACAATTTTTTGCTGAATTTTTATTTGCCACAAAAACTTTCATTATTTAATATTTAAAAAAGAAATCATTGTAAATTGATCCAGCAAATTTTTTATGCCTACAATTAGTATTATGTGACATTAAGAATGAGCAAATCGCAGCATTTTAAATTAAAGTAAATTTAAGAAGCTCTTTTTTCATGGAAAGCCAAAGACTTGAATAAAACTTCAAAAATAGGTTAAAAAATTTATTAATGAATTTTATAACAACAACAATTGTCTTTTAGTTGATCACGCCTATAAATCTTGGTAAAATTTTATAGTTGTTAAATCAACTGAAATTAAAAAGCAATAAATTAGAATTTTTTTAAAATAAATTTCTGCTATAACTAGAAAGAAACTACAACTCGATTGAAGGCAGATAAAAATGCTTTGAATTATTGACTTAAGAAAGTCTAAAATAAAAGGATATAAAAATAAATAATAAAGAGATATAAAAAATGGATCGATCAATATTTAATGCCCATTTTTTATTATTTTTTTTGAACTTTTTGTACACGCTGTATCTCTCATGATATAGAATTTTAAAGACTTGTTTAATAAATGAATCGACAGAGTATCATTTTATGAATCGATTCAAGAATGTACAGTCGTCCATCCATTTGTCCATTTATTCGTTCATCCATTTGTTTATCAATACATCCTTTTATCTGTCCGTCTATCCGTCTATTTGGCACATTAAGAAAATTAGTGTAGGGTTTTTAAAAGTCGGTCACGATTAACTCTGTTCTTCTGATTTCTATCTTATTTCTATGATGTGGCAAAAATATGATAAAGAGGGTGAGAAATAAGGAGAATGCCCGTTAAAAATCTTGAGTAATGTAAATTTTAATTTTCAAGTTTGTTACTTAAGTCTTTTATCCTATATCATTAAAATACAATAGAATTGTTCACTTCGGTCCGATCCTCTCGCTCACATTATGTTGGATTATTTTGTAGTTTCTGTTTTGTTAATTACGATAACAAAATATTCATGCTTATGCATTTAAGAAAATGGAAAATAAAAATATGTAAAAATATATTATACGTTCGGGTAATTAAGACAACAACAATAGCAATAACGGCAACAATAACAACAACAACAACAACAATGATAGCAATTCTATTAACAAGAGTAACGAGAACAAGAACAATAATCATAGCACGCAAACTTATCAAATAACAAAAACAGTAACAGTAACAGCAGGAAAATATAACAACTAACAACACAAATAACACAAACAACAACAACAACAACAACATAACGAATATGTATAATGGTCATATAAGAAAAAAAATTTTTATACATAATTTAATAAAATTTACTGTTAGTTTAACTTGTTAATGTTTTACTTTTCCATTTAATTTCATTTTATTTATAAATTTTTCATTGTTGTTTTTGTTGTTGTTTTGTTGTTGTTGTTGTTGTTGTAATGAAATGAAACAATTAGAGCCCGTAATAAATTGTGTGGTAAACAATTGTTGAGAATATTTTTTTACGTTTTAATTCTCTTGGGTATGTGTGAGTGTTCTTTTTTTTTCTTGTTTTGATTAAATTTGTTGATAATCATTTAACAAATAACAGCAGCAAACGTTGAAACAGCAAAAGAGCTGTAAAAGCGGCATTAGCAATAACGGCCATAGAAATTGCCATATTAAAAAAATTTATGTTTTACCTCAAAATTGAATTAAAAGTGAAAGATCGACAATAGAGATAATGAATGAGACAGAGATAGAGAATGAGAGAGAGAGTGTTTGATAGAGAGACTGAGGTGTTAAAAAGTGGGTAAAGAATGCGCACGGTGGGTGGTTGAAGGAAAGGGGCATAAAAAAAGTAAGAGATAGATAAAAAAGTGAGCGAGACAGAAATAGAGGGAGAGAGATAGAAAGAAGGTGGGAATGTAGGAAGTAGTGGCAGAGTGAGAGAGTGCAAGAGAGAGATAGAAATATAAATAGAAAGGGACATAAAATTTAAAGTTATATCAAAACAAAAACAAAAGAAATATGGAAAAAAAGACAAATGGAAGAAAAGTTTAAGAAAAAAGGCAAAATGTAAGCGATAATTATAATAATTGCAACAACAAATTGTACTTGTAGTTGTTATTATGGTTGTTATTTCTTTTGTTATAGTGAAATATTTTAGTTTAGTTCAGTTGGGTGTAACAAGTGCTTAAATATCTAATTGAAATGCAACCAGATAAGAATTTATTTTATGTTATAAACAACAACAACAACAACAACAACAACAAAAGACAAAAAGAATATACACAAGAAAAAAGAAATAAATGGCTGAAAAGAAAAACTATTAAAAGTAGTGAGGTAAAGTAAAGAAAAAAACCACAAGAAGGAAGAAGATGACGGTAGAGAAATGGAAACAGATGGAAACTCTAAAGAAATCAGTGAGAAAGATTTAAGAAAAATTAGTGTAAGAAACAGAAAGAGTGATAGAAAAAAGAGCGATTAAGAGAAAATAAAAGTAGAGAGTTAGAGAGAAAGATGTAAAAAGAAAGAAAGAAAGATCAAAGTAGAAATGAAAGTTGAAACTTTTTGAAGGCATTTTTTAGAAAATGCAAAAAAATATCAAAAGAAAAGTTTTTTACTTGCAAAAGATAAAGAAAGAGTAAATAAGAGGTATAAAAACATAAGCAATAGCAAAAAAGAGCAGTAGAGATGAATAAAAGTGCAGGAGGTGAAGAAGAAGAATGAAGCAGAGGAAGGAGATGAGCAATTAGAAAAAAAAAAGAATAAGATAAGAAGTATAAGTATAAAAGAAGGTGAAAGGAGGAGGAAAAGAAGAGGAAAAGAATAAAAAGAAAGAAGGTGGTATAAAAAAAAGAAGATAAGAAGAAGAAGAAGAAGTGAAGAAGAAGCAAAAGTCGAAATGGCAAAAGACTTATTGCCACGGCCACATTTACAACGGAAAATGAATGAGAAAGAAGTATCAGTGGGATGGTGGAAGTGAGAGAAGGGTGGGTTTGGGGGGGAAGGGGGGGCGGGGGAGGAGGAAAGGTGATTGGGAGTAAAAAGATAGCAAAGAATAAAATTTACAGTTGCTCAGTTTAACCATGTTTAATGCAATTTAGCCACAAAACACTTAATTACATATTAATTCACTAGAACTCACTCATTGAATAAGCGCAATAATATTAAATTATATATACATACATATATACATATGCACTTATAAATGAAGAAACATATGTACAATTAAGTAAAAGAAATGAATAGTCACAGAAAGAAAATAAAAAAAGCAGCAACAATGAAAATGCTTCACAACAATAATTTTCACATTTTGTGAATGAGCAAACAGATTATTTTGTTTTTCTCTTATTTGCAACTTCCTCCTTCTGCCTTCTACTATCTTTTAAGTTCTTGCTGCTTCTGCCACTGCCATTTTAATTCATTAAAATGTATTCATAACAACATAAATAATTTAAAAATCTTCATATTAAATGTACTTCTTCTATGTCTATCATTTTACAATCATTTATATGCATATCACTCTATCTCTTTCTTTCATTCATTCTATCTTTCATTTCATTACATTTATAGTTTTGAGGATGAGTTGAATCTTGCTCTTTGACTATGATTTCAAACTTGAAGTAACGTGGAGTTCGGTGATTTAATTTATTCAATCGCAACACTTGTCAGATAATATTTCTATGCATTAATATGTGTGTATATATGTGTGTATATATGCATGTGTAGTGTTTTTAAAAACAGCATGATATAATGAATGGGCTGTGAACTGAAACTGGAGGTTAATGAATGGTCATAGTTAATATGATGATGGTTTTAGTATTTATCAAACAAAAAAAAAAAAAGAAAAAGGTTCATTTTTTTCTTTTCCATTCTTAAATTTTCTTAACATTTCTAGTTTACCTTACACTACTTTTGTTTTGTAAAGTATTGTAAATTAATGCTGCTATTTGTAACATTCAAATAAAGTTGATTCAGACTTAACTTTTATTCAGTTTAATTAGATTTGAGTTTGAGTTTTCTTTCATATTAATTAAAATTTTATTTGTCCCTCTGCCCTTACGCCTTATAAAAGCATAAATTATAAACAAAGACCATTGAAATTTAATAAATGTTTTAGAATGAACTAGGCGTGTAATCTCTAATTCTCCGTGAAATTCTGCATTTTGTTCAAAAATCAAAACAAAAAAGGGAAAACAGGAAAATATGTTTGAAATTTTAAATATTTTTTTAAGAAGATCAGCTGAGAATAATTATTTTGACATAAAAATTAAAATTCAAATAAGAATAAATTTATTGAATTAAACTTATTTCTTTGAATTTTTCTTTTCATAATACAAACTTTTTATTTTATACAAAAATTTTTAATTTTTTTATTTAATTTATTTGCCATGAAATTTATTGTGTTGATTTTTTCTTTTCTTTTGCAGGTAGCTTAAATGAAATGTTGTAGGGTGGTTAAGAGTCGTTGTGATTATAAAAAATTTGTGAATTAAAAAAATAAACGAAAAACTAAACCGTTTTACACATTTCAATGTTTCAGTTTGTTCTACACAATAATCTGTTGCTCACTATTCTTCTTCTTATTATTCTTCTACTTCTTGTTCTTGTTTTTCTGTGATTGATGAACAGAAAATAAAAATAAAAACAAAAACAAACAAAAAAACAAACAAAACAAACAATAAAATACAACATACAAACAACAAACAATACATAAAATACATACAAAAACAAACAACAACAAAAAACAATACATACAAAATACATTTATAAACATTAAAAAATAAAAAAAAACAAAAATAAATACAATCAATACATAACAATAACATACATAACAATAACACTACTACAATAACAATAACAATAAAATAACAATAACAATAACAATAACAATAACAATAACATACAAAACAATACAATAACATAACAATAACAATAACAATAACAATAACAATAACAATAACAATAACAATAACAATAACAATAACAATACAATAACAATAACAATAACAATAACAATAACAATAACAATAACAATAACAATAACAATAACAATAACAATAACAATAACAATAACAATAACAAAACAATAACATAACAATAACAATAAATAACAATAACAATAAACATAACAATAACAAACAATAAATAACAATAATAAATACATAGCTATAAATAACAATAACAATAACAAACATATACAATAAACAATAACAATAACAATAACAATAACAATAAACAATAACAATACAATAACAATAACATAACATACAATAAACAATAACAATAACAATAACAATAACAATAACATATAACAATAACAAATAACAATAACAATAACAATAACAATAACAATAACAATAACAATAACAATAACATAACAAATAACAATAACAATAACAATAACAATAACAATAACATAACAATAACATACATAACAATACATAACAATAACAATAACAATAACAATAACAATAACAATAAAATAACAATAACAAAAATAAAACAATAACAATAACAATAACAATAACATACTAACAATAACAATAACATACAATAACAATAAATCATAAATAACAATAACAATAATACAATAACAATACATAACAAATATAAATACAATAACAATAACAATCTAATATAACATAAATAAAAAAACAATAACAATAATCAATAAAATAACAATAATACAATACAATAACTAACAATAACATATACAAATATATCAATAAATAACAATAACAATAACAATAATAACAATAACAATAACAATAACAATAACAATAACAATATAACAATAACAATAACAATAACATAACAATAACAATAACAACAATACAAAACAATAACAAATAACAATAACAATAACAAATATGAAATGGAAAAATGTAACCAAGCATTTATTTTGGTTGTATTAAGTTGAGCGCTGCTCTTCATCAGTTAACTCTTTAATGGTAAACAAGCACATTTGTTTATTTAAATATGCATTTCATTTATTATAATTATTACTATTGTTGTTGTTGTTGTTGTTGCTGCTGCTGCTGATGCTTTGATACCATAACAATTTTACCACAATTTTGTACGGAAATAGACAATTTTTTGTTGCTGTTATTGTTGTTGTGGTTGTTTGTTGAATTTGTTGTTTATGCAAATATCATTCACGCATATTTTGATATCTCTCAAGCTTATTAATCTACATTTATTATTATTAGTGTTATTGCCATTGTCCTTGTTTGCTTCTTTTTTTTGTTTTAAGCTTCTCGCTTCTTAGTCTTGTTACTATTTATTTTGATGTTAATGTGAGTGTGACTGTTTAATTATTTTTGATAGGAATTTCAATGTTTTTCTTGAACATTTTTCTTCTACGCCTAAATATATTTTACAAGACGATTCTTGATTTATCTTGCGCTTTCCTGACCATCAGCGTCATCATCTTTTTCTATATTTTGTTTATTTTCATCATTAATTGTGGATTTTTTTCCAGAAGTCAAGGGTAACTGATGAAAAGTTATTTTGTAAACTCTTACAGAGCTTTGAAAAATTCCATTTTTATCTACAAAACTTCTACTGTAACTCTCATCTAACTCAAATGATCCATTCAGTATTTCAATTTCCTGCATTCTGAATAAAATGCTGCTATTTTTGGTGTTGTGTTGTTTTTTTTTTTGGAAAATTTCAATAAGCATTTGAGGATGATCTATCAAAGTCCGGGGCATCAATGTGCCAACAAGAGAAAGCTGGCAAAACTGGTGGCCAGCAATTTCAAATCTAATTCATCCATTGGAATCATCTGGTATCTTATCGACATTGTTATTAACAATATTTTAGATTATTTTACCGTTTTTTATATGATTTTTCTAAGATAATTTTTTTAGATAATAAATTTTTTACATTTATAAATAAATTTATTATTTTTTATATAATTTTTTCCTAAATAAAATTTTTAGATAATTTTACTGCTTTTCATATAATTTTTTTTCTTAGATAATTTTTCCTTAGATAATTTTTTCTTAGATAATTTTTTCTTAAATATTTTTTTCTTAGATAAGTTTTTCTTAGATGTTTTTTTCTTAGATAATTTTTTCTTTGACAAAGTTATCAAATTTTCTTAGATAATTTTTTCTTAGATAATTTTATTGCTTTTTACATAAATTATTTCTTAGATATGTTTTTTAAGACTACTTTTTAGAATAAGTTTTTTTTAGATAATTTTGGCCAACTTTTATTTTGCATAAACTTCTCAAAATAAAGAAAAAAAGGAGCAGTACAATTATTTTTGAGATTGTTTTTTTTATCACCGAAAGTCAAATTTCATGACTATGTTGGCAACAGTTTGTTTGTGTGAAAATTTTTATATTTAAATAATAAAAATATATTCATTTAGATTCAAATGGAAAAATGACTTTTTAAAATATAAGAAAAATAAACGCACACACGCACGCACACATACATCCACAGATAAATCACAATTATATTTAAATGATAAGATGTGTGGGTATAAAAATAGGTGTGCGTGTGTGTGTGTGTGCGCGCGCATTTCGGTGGGTATGCTTGTTAATTAATAATAAAAATTAAATTACCATAAATGTTAGATAATTTCATACATTTATTTTAATAGAATTACAAAATCACCAATTACAATAACAAAAACAACAATAAATGTAACAATAATTTAACTACCAAAACTAGTAAACGAAAAAAAAATTGGAATTAAAAAAAAGCGGTTTATTTTATATCACCATAAATTTTATGTGAATCGAATCAGCTTATTTTTAATTTTTTCTGTTGATCACACTTAAACAAGTGTCTTTGGCTAATTTGTTGATTATTTCTGGCTAGCTCGCTCAACGGCCAACTGAACGATTGACTGATTTGATTGTCTGCCTCAGCCGCCGAACTCAGTCGTCTAAAACAAACGGCTGACTTTTTGTCTGTTTCTTCAGGTGACTGTTGTTATTGTTGTTGCTGCTGCTCTTGTAATATTTGTTGTTGCTGTTGTTGTTGCTGCTGCTATATGACAGTAATAATTTCAATTAATTGTACATAAATATGACGCAAAAAAAAATTTACGCATCATTTCACTTAAATGTTGATACCTGCCAACTTTTTAATATAAAAAAAAAACCACAAATACATATATACATTAACATATTTACATATGTATGTGCATATGTATGTGAAAGAATGAAAACAAAAACGGAAAATCATACAAGCAAAAAAAAAGAAAAACAACAAAAGATTTAAAATAAACCAGTCTTGTGAACGAAACTCTAAAATTGTAAAATTAATAAATTATTTATTTATATATCTTTATTGTTGTTGTTGCTATTGGTGTTGTTGCCGTTAAGTTTTCTGTGCATTTTATACGCATTTCGCGTATTTTAAACATTTAAAACGATTATGAAAGAGATAAGCAACGCTTATTATTCTTTGGTTCGATGTTGGTTCATATCAAACTATTCTCTGCCGCTGTTGCCGGTTTTCCTTTATTTCTTTCTTTCTTTTTCTTTTCTTCTTCTTTTTTTTTCTTGTTTTTTTCTTTGGGTGCTATTTGCAACTCGGCAATCCTCACTTTATAGGATTTAGAGGGACAATGAGACCCTAAATCTTTCCCCAACGGAGGGGGGGGGGGGGAAAGAGATTTAGAGAGAAATAGAGAGATAGATAGAGAGTGATAGAGAAAGATAGCGCAGCAAATAAGTGAAATAAATATTCAAATATTTAAATGTTCAATAAATGATTAAATAAACTGGTCGTACATGATATTTAACAAGTTTCAATACAAACCATCATTCTTACGTGCACTCAGTCACTCATTTCAATTTCTCATGCCCACCCAAACTTATTCACTCCCTTGCTCAACTGTTCTTTTAGAGCTTCATTGTGAAGCAATCAATAAAAATGTAAACTTTATTCACATTCAAGTGAATTCCTGCATTTCATTAAAAAATTTTTGGCCATTCGATATTTATGAAATCAAATGGCCAATGAAATATAATAATAATAATAATAATAATAATAATAATAATATGTTTTATTTGTTGTTGGAATTTTTTATAGGTGCCAAAGATGATGACGGTCATAGTGTTAAAAGTAATGACAATTTGATGGGTTTAACGAAAAAGCAACGTAAGGCTCGTACTGCATTCACTGATCATCAATTACAAACATTGGAGAAATCATTTGAACGTCAAAAGTATTTAAGTGTACAAGATCGCATGGAATTAGCCAATAAATTGGAATTGAGTGATTGTCAGGTGAAGACCTGGTATCAAAATCGCAGGTATGTTACAACATAAAACAACAACAACAATAACAACAATAACAACAACAAAATAATAATAATAATAATAACAACAACAACAAAATAGAAAAAAAAATAAAATTCTTTATAATTTATATTTTTAGATTTTCTTTCATACAAGTTCGATCTGACATATTTGCTTATACATGTTTGACAATTTTCATTTTCCTTTTTTTTTGTTATCTAATTAGAGTTATCTTTTGTATTGTTACAAAAAAATTAGTACGAAAACTTAATAACCTATATGTTAAAATATCCACAATATCCACAATAAAATTAATGATCTTTCAGTAAATGTGAGATCCTTTAGCATTAAGCTTGACAAAACTAATGATTATTTAAAATATTTAAAAAAATAAGCAAAAAGTAAAAATGTCGAAATGAAATTAGAAGCAAAGATAATTAAGGCAAAATATTTGAAGTAAGCAATGACGGCTTAAGGACTAAATTACTGACCTTTTACCTTACTCATATCTCTCTTACTTTCTTTCTCTCTCTCTCTCTCTCTTTCTATATATATATATATCTCCCTCTCTCTCTCTCTCTCTGCTTCATTCGATCAAATTAATAACAGTAACGACTGTATTTATCTGCCTACCAGTTTATCAAAAACTCTTTTAGTTTATCAGATGATCTGTTTGACTGTTTGTGCTATTTGTTTGAGATAATTGATTTTCAATATAACAATTTTTGGTTTTTTGTTTTCTGTTTTTTGTTTTTTTTTCTATATAAATAAACAAAGCCTTCCAAGTATTTACATGGAATACGCCTTTCTCTAAGGCCATCAATTATTGTATTAGATTTTGAGAAATATTTATTTGATAATCGAAATAATTGTTTTGCTGTCATTTGTGTGTTCATTTAATTTGTGAAAGCCTTTAATCCTATTACATTTTCTACCATGTCTTTCATTTTTCTTCCCAAATTTAATTTTATTTTTTTTTTTTGTATTTTTGTTGATTTTGGCATTTATTTTCTATGAATAAATGTCGACAGAGGATAACTAGACAAGTGCAGGAATTTAGACACTTGTCCATTTTTTAAAAGCCGTTTTATTTCATTTCATTGCATTTAATTTCATTTAATTTTATATTTGTCATAATTAAATTGGCGCCTTAACCGGGAATATGTCTATGCCTTTTAAAAAATGATTGACATTTTTTAAAATTTTATAATTAATTTTCTTCATGAAATTTTATAATTTCCATTTTATAAGTAAATTTATATTGTTGTTGTTATATTGCTGCTGTTCTTCTTCTTCTTCTTATAATAATATTTTATTTATTTTGTTATTTGTTGATTATTTATGATATGGCCAGAACCAAATGGAAACGTCAAACGGCCGTTGGTTTGGAATTATTAGCTGAAGCTGGTAATTATGCGGCATTTCAACGTTTATATGGTGGCTCACCATATTTAACGCCATGGCCATATGCAGCAGCAGCCGCAGCTCAAGCATCTAGCCATTTAACAACTGCCACGCCTATTGATTTATATTATCGTCAAGCAGCCGCAGCAGCTGTCTTACAAAAACCATTATCATATCGCATGTATCCAACTGTGCCGGCACCACTTAATACGGCAGCAGCTATTAGTGGACTGACGCCCGTACATCATTCACCCCATTTAGGGGCAACCAGTTCTTTGACATCGTTGAGTAGTTATTATCAAAATGCCACACAATCGTTAAACAATCGTAATACAAGTTTTGCAAATAATTCGAGTAATAATAATGTCAACAATAATTTGAGTAGCAGCAACAGCAATTGCAACAATATCATTAGTAACAATAATACCAATAGTGATGATAATTTGCTAATAAGCCATCGTCATAGCATCAGTTCATCACGCAGTGATGATGACGATTTACAGCAACATCATCAACAGCAACATCAACAGCAACAGCAACAGCAACAACATAATCAACAGCAGCCGCAGCAGCAGCAGCAGCAGCATCACAATAATAATTTAGAGACTTTAATGGCACGATCACCTAGTCCCCAATTGAATCCGGGTAGTCCACCTGAACGTAATGATAGTCCAAGTAGTTGTCATCCAACAACAATAGCGACCAGCGATAATGATAGCGATGGTGAAAATGCCACAATCGATGTGTGAAATTGAAAATGAATTCAACTTCATTGTACTGCCAATTCTTGGTTAATTATTGTTGTAATTATAATTAGAATTATATTAATTTTTGTTGTTGGTGTTGTTGTTGTTATTATTATTGCTGATATTGTTGTTGTTTTGATGGTGCAAACATTAAGAAATGGTAAGTACTTTTTATAGCAACTATCTCCAAAAAAATATATCAGATAAACTTAGATTAAATAAAAATTTTTTTTTTAATTAGTTCACTTTCTGTTAATCTCCTTCTCGGCCTTTCTAAGGCACTTTATTTACTTTTCTCTTTCCATTATTTACGTATCGATTAGTATGGTTTTATACTTGAAAAATATCTATAAGCATCTTTGGATTAAATCCAAAAAAGAATCAAATCTGTTAAATCTTTTATTTCTAATTTCTCTGTCTTTCCGTCCGTCTTCATGTGTTTCTTTCCGTCCTTTCTGTTGTGCTTACCTTTCTTTTTCAATATCAAAGAAAATAAATTTGCTTCAATATTTAATAATTTTCTCCAGATTTTATGTCTATTTCTATTTCAATTTTCAAACTTTTTAAATTTTATTTTGTTTTTTTTTCTATATATTTTAGATATTCCTTATGCCTTGGATCTCAATGTTGTTTATATGTTGTCGATGTATATATTATGTATATTTGTATGAATGTGTTATTTTATTGTATTGTATTATTAATTAATTAATACCTTTTTTTCTGTAAATAAATTTCATTAGACTAAATTAACTTGATGTAAAATATTTGTATATTATGAAATAACAAAAAAAAAACACATAAAAAAAATAAAAAAGTAAAATAAAATTATATGAGAAAATAAATAATCAAATAAATTATAATTGATTTTTATTAATTTTTTTTTCACTTTTATTGTTAGCAATGAAAATTTGAAGATTTTCTATAATTAAGGGCGTGCCTCCAAAATAAATTTTACAGTGAGAGTGTACTATATAAATCCAGACTAATTTGCCTTGTTTTCTTTTATACACCTAAAAGTTTGTACGATTTTCTCGAGGCTTTGAAATTATTGTATTGTAAAACTTAAGAAGTGTAAAGTTTTAGGGATTCGATATCAACCAGACTTAATTAACTTTTAAAGGATTTGATAGATTCAGAAAATTTCTAAGATATTTTTAATATTTAGAAGCAAAAGTCAAAAACCGAAATGGACTATTTTTCATCTATTACTGTTCTTCGTTTTCTTGAAGGGCATAGAATTAAAGAGTGCCTGGAATTTAATTAAAATGAATAACAACAACAAATATTTGTAAATTAAATGTGAAGCGAAAAGAGAGACGAAGCAGAAGCAAAAAAAAAAACAAGTTAGAAAAAGAAACAAAGTGAAACAGTAAAGCAGAAATTAAAAAAATTAAAAGCATACACACAAACACATATATAAATAAACTTATAAAAGGCTAAGGTGGTATGTGTAACTTAATTAGTTAATTGACGTTAATTGATTTTACTTTTTTTATGGACTTTGCTTCTTTTTACTTTTCTTTGTTTTCCTGCTTAAAAGTTTCACTGCAATTTAAGTGTCTTGATGTTGATGAACATTTTTATTAGGCTTAATCAGATATTGGGTTAATAAGATATACAGAGACACATATGCACACACACACAGACAAAAGAACATGTAGATAAAAAACAAGGACACCCACACACACACACACACACACAGCACAGATACGTGAAATATTTAAATGATCTTATAAAATTATAATCGTTTAGTTGAAAAAGGGGTCCAAATGGATATTAAAGGAATAAAACAACAACTGAAACAGATAGAGATGGATGGAGAAAGAGATAGAAACAGGAGGAGAGGGGGAGGGAGAGAGGAAGAAAGCATGATGCTTAGAGAGAAAGATCGATAGAAATAAAGAAAAAGTGGAATCGAAAGATAGAGAGGCAGAGAGTGTGTGAGAGAGAGATATAGAGAGATAGAGAGAGATAGAATAGAAAAGAAGAAGAATTCAAAGAAAAAGACGTCAATTGAATTGAAGAATTTGCTTTTTTTTTATTTATTCAAGTAAAAATCAGTAAAAATCACCGTAAACCAAAACAAAAAAGCAAAACGAAAGAAAAACAATAAAAAACAGTAAGAAATTGAGAGACGATAAATTTGAAAAAAATGTTGCGTAGAAAAAATTGTCTCCTTTTTCGTTTTTTCTTATTTGATATTGATAAAAATCTTTTTAGCATAATAAATTATGATAATTGTAACAACAACAACAACAACAACACAACAACAACAACAACAACAGCCGAAGTTTTTTTACAAATAGTTTTTTCACCATTAACCAGTTAATTAAAATTTTTCAATTCAACTCGATAAAATTTCCAAAAAATTTTTTATTTTTTATTTTTCTTCTTCTGCTTGTTTTTTCTTATTATTTCAATCTCTGTAATTATCATTTGCATAAAATATTTGATTAAAAATCACTTAATGAGTTTGGCCATTCGCTAACACGTTTCAAATATTCGTATCGCAATCGCTTAACAAAAACAATTAAAAAAAAAATTTCATTTTAAAGTAAAGTAAGTTTTGTGTTGATTGAGCAAATCAAACTTTTAATTTAAGTTTAATAAGATTCCATCATGGATGTACTCCTTCTTGCATTTTTCTTTTATTATTATGCATATTTGATGAATGTTGTGAAAATTGGAAATAAAATTTTACAAATTACATAATAAACTGCGTGAACAGATTTAGGTGGGTAAGTGGACGTTTAAATGGACAAGCGATTTGATAGTTTCAATTACAACAATTATTACGTACTCTAAAATGCTTGTGCAGTATCATATTTGGAATTGATTTAGATCTCTTTCCGTTAGTCTTTACATTAGCCTCCGCCTGTTTGTCTATCTGTTCGTCCATCTATCCATCCGCCTGCCCATCCGTCTGTCAATTTTAATAACCAAACTACAAATCGTAAGTTTTTAGAGAAACTTTGCCCACAGATCTATTTTGAATCACATTAATGAGGTTACATGGAATTGGCTTTTCTAAAGCAACACTTTTCACATCGCGCTGTATTTTGAAGCAAAATTTTTCATAAATAAAAAAAGGCGATTGCGTAAAATTTCTACTTTATGAAAATTGTTTAGCAATTTTTTAATAAAACTTTCATTCAAATAATTGTAAATTGTAAACTTCGTATCAAGTTAACCGATTAATTGGTTTTTTTCTTTTCCTAGAATCGATTTTTTCAAAATTGTTGCTTGCTTTGTTTCTTATTTTCCGCACATTAAAATTGGCATTAATTAAATTGTTATGGCCCAAAAGCAAAATGATTTTATTGGTTCTTTAGAAGATGGCAAAAAGAAAAGGTAACTTCGAGACGAAAATTCCAGAACAAAATATTTGTTAATTATTGTTAAATAAACGATGTAATTGCTTTGGAATTAACGCATGAATATTTTGTTAAAAGCAATTTCTTTCTCTTTTTTATTGGATCATTAAATATGCTACAAAAATAAGTTAATTACGGCCAAATATGCAAAATGATATTTAAAGTTTCTGTGTCATATGGAATTTTGCAAATGAAGAAATTTCTTAACAATTTGTTTAGATTTTAGAACTTTTTTGATTTTTATGAGATTGTTATAATAAATTTGATATTATTATAAACTTAAATAGCAAATTAAAATAATTAATTAGCAAATTAATTATGTTAACACTAAAACAATATATAAATTTCTGCAACCCTAAAAATTTCCATAGAAATTTCTCATACCTTTTTTTCTTCTAATATTTGCCATTTTTTAACATTTAGAACAAAATAAGGCAGGGCTAAAAATTTTGATATTCACAACACAGAAATTGCTTTGCTAACAAGCCTTATAAATTCTTGATATATCAGGAACAATTCTGCACTGGCTTTAGATATGTCTGGCCGTCCATTAACTCTTATTTTTGAATAAACTTCTGATTGTCAGCAATGATATATCGCTTTTAAGTTTAGCAGCAACAAAGAAAGTTCATGACAGCTAAATGATATTGAAAATGTCTCAAATCGGTGAATGGGCTTGATAAGTCTGAAGAGTAGAGATCTGTACATGCTGATATGAAAAAAAAAATCTGAATAAGTTTTTAAGGTCCCACATACTTGCATTTAAAATCGCTGAGTAGTTGGTGATGCTCTTAGACATGATCTTTAGTTTGACATATGTAATGTTGACTTGAGATTTCTTAAGTTCTTCATTTAGTGTATTAGCGAGATGTTGACCCGGTGATAGAGAGGATTGTACCCGGTGACCAATTTTTGTTGTCCTGACCACAAATTAGCCATTATTGATATTTTAAAGTACATTTCTTGTAAACGTTTTTATAATTTTTTCATGATTTTTAAAAGTTTATTTATAGGGATTTAAAGAAGGCAGAATTTCTTTTGTCATTTAATCTTTAATATGTGAATAAAATTTTATGGTTAATATTCATTTTACACCTACAAGACCAAGAAGCGATAAACGTTTCTTATCTTTCTATAAACTTAATCATAGAATGCTGAAAGAATATTAAAAAAACATTTATATGAATAAAATGAAAAGAAAAGTAAGAAAGAAAAATCTAATAGATTTTTTTTAGTGTTTGAAAGTATTTTATGTTTATGATATTTGAAAAACAACTTTATAATGCCGGCCGGCATCACTTTAAACCTACACACATACACAGAAAAGGGCATGTATAAGTCATATGGTTAATTGAACAACAATAACAATAACAATAACAACAACAACAACAATAAGAACAATAAAAAAAAATAACGAGAGTTACCTTAAAATAATATTCCCATAAAAATAATAATAATAGAAAAGTCAAGAGAAATAGTAAAAAATAATGTAAACGATAAAAAAGAAACAACACAAATTACATATCGAGAAATGTATGCTCTATTGATGATGACAAGGTAAGCAATGAAACTGAAACCAAAATTACAAAACTTTGCTTGATTCTTACCAATGGCATGTTTGTTTGTGCATTTATCCTTGTATAGGTCCATAAGACTTTTACAACGAGATTGTATCGACACCTTTAATTCAGTGTTTTTTTTTCTTTCTTGCTGCTTTTATTTTCATTTAATTTTTTTTAGTTCTACTCTTAGTATTATTATTATTAATTTTATTATTGTTATTATATATTTAATAAATCTTTCATCATTGAATATCAAAAAGGAAAAAATAAAATGGAAAAATGTTCTAATTAGAAGAATGAAAAAGACCTTTAAAAACCCGACATTTGATTTAATTTGATTTTATGGTCCAATAAAATACATTAAAAGTTTGATAAGCGAAATATTATCTTTTCGTAAATGTGAAGTAAACTTCCCTTTTTCACTATCTTCCCGATGAATTACAATAAATAGATCGACCCATGTCAAACTTTTCATTGCCTTCTTTATTTTATTTAAAAAGTTGAGCTTTTTTTTCTTATAAGTAAATTTTTCAAAATTCCAAAATGGCTCGATATTCTTCAATGTTCAACTTTCGCCATATTTAAACTTATCTGTCACGTCTGTATGGCAAATTTTGCTAGAATAACTGGAAAAATAAAATCTTTATTTTGATTAATAAAATTTTAAAAAGCAAATAGACAGACGTATGGACAAAAAAAAAGCTTAAATGAGCTTAGAAACTTGTACTCCATTCGATCGTAGATTCCTCAAGTATTATTGTACTTAAACAAGTGTTCTAGAATATAAAAATAGTTGGATAGTAATCAGTTAAAGCATAAGGCTGGCCATAGAATGACCGTTTTCTGTTGTTTTCCGCTGTTCTCTGGTTTTATGTAGAATTTTAATTCTTTTAGTTCAACAACTTGTCCAATTTTAAATCATGCTAGACTTTTTTTTTTGTTTTCTGTTGTTTTCTGTTTCTTTTTCCTCTTTTTATTCTTACTCTTTTTCTTCTTATTTTTTGTATTAATACTGTTGTTATTGTTCTTGGTGATCTTGTTCTTAGTCTTATTTTATTACACATTCGCTTTGTTTACGTTACCATTTCAAGTTGACGTTTGTAGAGATAAGAGAAATTCTGTAACATGAAAATTAAAAGGTTTTTTGTTTTTATTATCCTCACAAATTTTTCTTTATACATTTCAGTATATTTATATACATGCATGAGTGTTTTTGTATACAACACAGATTTATGCTGTTACTATAATTTTTTTTTCTTTTGCCCTACATCAGTTGTGGTACAGGGTATTTTAAGTATGGGCAGATGTTTGTAATTTCCAAAAGAAATTCCATCTTTTATTACACTGATCGCTTCAGAATCATTTTTTGATTCGATAAAGGGCTTGTTTGTCTGTCTGTCCATCTGATCTACTTATATATAAATTTACAGATCGCAGTCTTTGAGATATTTTACTTAAATTTGGTATATGCATGCGTTTGTTGAAAATGTTTAAAATCGGATTACTTTTAAACACACTTTCCTTATATTACCTTTTCCCGAAAAAAGCTTGTCGCATGGAAAATTATTTTATTAAATTTAAATTTATTTTAATGTAAAGTAGTTCTTAATTATATTTTAGCATAAAAAATATGTATACCAAATTTGCCTCAGATTGGTCCATTTTTACGATGACCTCATTTCATAAAAAAAAAAATACAATTTTAAAGGAAGTTTTAGCGAAAATTGACACTGTTTCGTATTTGAACCAAATTCGATCCAAACTGATCTTTATTTTGAACTTCTCGTCATATAATGAAATTGTCAAATAAGTTAAAAATTACAATTTTTTCAATTTATTTTCTCTTAGTTGATTTTAATCAATTTAAACAAAGTAGTGTAGGGCATTTATAAAGATCTTACTTATTTTATTTTTATCATATTCCAAATTCCCTGCGCTCAGCATAGTTTTGCTTTATCCATCAATTTGAAACAAATTTTAAGTGTTTAGTATGATGCTGGAAATGTTTGCTGATGTTAGTGTTATTGTTGCTATTGTTATTATTGTTATTGTAAAGTATTTTCATAATAGGTTTTAAATTTATTTGTATTTTATTAAAATTAGTTCACTTTGGATTTTTTTTTAAATTTCAACTTGAATGTTAAAATCTTAGAGTTAACTCAACCATTTTCCTCAAAGACAGATAGACAGACAGACAGACACAGCTATATAGAGTGTGAGAGAGAGAGGCAGAAGAAAGAAGATATATTGTAAATAAAAGAGACATAGAGAGAAAGAATGAAATGAAAAGGTGTGAGATGAACAAAGCGTTCGGTCAGCAACATCAACTAATCGTCCGCTCAAACATCAAAATCAACATAAAATCTTATTAGTACAACTGATTATTTTATTGTTTCATTAATGTTGTTGTCATGTTCAATTTATACATTTAGTTTACTTTGGTTCTTTTCCCCCCTTTTTTTTTACTTTTCTCATTTTATCTTTTTCTTTGGTTTTTGGTTTTTTTGGGTTTGTTTTTCTGATAAAGAATTATTTGTAATAAAATTTAAGAAAGAGAATCAAAACTGATAAAGGAACAGAAAAGTAAAGCAATCACGGAAATTTCAATTTAAACAGTTTTTTTTTTAATTTAAATTGATATCTATGTGTGTATATGTGTGAGTGTATAAATTGAAGTTTACAATATAATTTCTAAGCCAAAATTCATTCGTTAGTCGCACAATCTTTGAATTCTGAAAATCGTAGAATTTTTAAATTTTCGACAATTTTAATAAGAAGGCAAAACAACTGAAAAATGTTTTACAGATTTTATTTAGTAGTTTTGGGTCTTAAAGCTTTTTTTTTTTTTTTTTGTAAGTAAAAAGTAGAAAAATGGAAGATCGTATTTTCGTCATATAGATCAATTTTTCACCATCGTATATGTAAAAATGTTGTTTGTATTATGCAAATTGTCAAATGAATAACATGCTTTCTGCATTACGCCAGGTTTTAAAATTTCCATTCAAAAAAGTCTGATTTCAAAAGTGCAATAGATTTAGAAATGCCAGTTCAAGCTATTTTCGGCAGAATAATAAATGTAAAGCGCTTATCTGAAGCTTTCCAAATCATAAGTTTGAAGATAACTTTTCACAAAAATCTAAAGCACTTCCCCGTTTTCAACCAATAATTTTCATAATATCCCTTTTTGTGCCGCTTCCACGGCTGCCTCCGTTTCTTACGTAACTTAAAATGTTTTACATTTTTGTATGTACAAATAATTCTTTTCATTTCAGTATGCCCATTGCTGTTGTATTGTGGTTGCCATAATGTTTTAATGTCCTTAACTTTATGCCCAATATTTACAGACCCCCCCCCCCCCCCCCCCAAAAAAAAGAAAAAAAAACGTGGTAGGAACTAAAAACGAAAAAAGCAAAAAGCAAGCCAACTCTTTTGACAAATAAATTGTTAACAATAAAATAAAACGTTTTTCTTTCGTTTTTTGCATTTTTCTTTCCTATTTCTTTTTTTTTCTTTTTGCAATAATAATAATAAAAAAAGAGAGTTTTGGCAAAGTATAGAGTACTGAGGCAATAGAAAGTCAATAATTTTATGTTTTACATTGAGCTTCAACGATTCAATGATTTAATAGAAATTTTTGTAAAAGAAAAATAAATATGAGTCGAATGAAGCGCTGCAAAATAAAAAAAATTCGCTATAATCAGTAAAGATTCCTTTTAGTTCGTTTATCTATGGGCATGTCTTTGAACTGATTTTTTACTTTAATAACTCCTACTTTCTAGGAAGTGGTTTCTGAGGGGCTTTGTACCCAAATTTGGTACCAAACTCCTCAGCACATAAGCTTCTTATGGTTTCTAGAAACCATGAAATTTGTTATGTTCGTTAAATGAAAATTTTTCAGAGCAGATATAAATTGTTTTTCCGAATGACTAAATCCCGCTTTTAGCAAGCAGTTCATTAGAATTCATTTTGAAATCTTATCTAAAATCTTGGCTAAAATTCAAAAGCTCTGCCTTCATATTTTAAGTGCTGATTTCATATTTTACATTTTTCCAAACTTTCTGGATATTACCATTATTCACAAAAAAAGATTTTTAAGAACCCAAATTAATTTGAAAAGTTAGAACAAAGCATTTGAAAGTTGTATAGCAAAAGTTTAGTTTATTTGAACAGTTCAGAATTGTTTACACATTTAAGTAGAGATTAAGGTGAAACAAATGATTTTATTTAATATATCAAAAGGATAATTTTTAAACAATACAAATAATTGTTCATAATCGTTCAAATGGACTTTTGTAGACATTTTTTTTTGTTTTTTGTTGTTGTTTGTTTTTTTTTTGAATATAACAAAAATTTCAGGATGCAATAAAGGTTCAATTTCTTTTAGTTTCATTTCTTTCATTTTTCCTTGCTCCTTTTTTTTGCCATGGTTGCTTTTTGCTATTGTTATTGTTATTGTTGTTTATAAAAATATATTTGAATGGTTTGTTTGTGTGTACATGAATGCTGTGAAAGGATGGTTATAAAATACTTTTAAAAGCAATATCCAGGGAAATTGTTTCAAAAGACAATTTTCGCATACAACACGCACTCACATTTTTTATTCTTATTTTCCTTACTTTTTATTATTTTTATGATTTGTTTGTTTCTCCTTTTGGTTTTTTTATTTTTTCTTTGTGCTTTTATATGCAAACACAATGCCCAAAAATGTGCGTTTGCTTTTATTTTCATTTTTTATTTTCAATTTTTTTTTTTTTTTTTTTTTTTGGTTGAATATTTATGGTTAACGGAAATCGTTTCGTTTCTCTGTTTTTCTTTTAGCCTTTTATTCATTCCGTTTTGGTTTGTTTTTATTTTTATATTTTTTATTCAGATAATTTACCAACCTTCAGTCGACAATTTTTCGTTACTGTTTTCCGCCCATTAAGAGAACATTTTATATTTTTTTATATATCAATGTGTGTGTGCGTGTATCAATTCTCTATAAATTTCATTTTATATACAGAGAGACATTTTTTTATTGTTGCTGATTATTTGCTTAGTTTGTTAAAAAAAATAATTCCAATCATTTATGGAATTTTTATTCTTGTTTTTATTTTCTTTTTTCTCTTCCTTTTATTTATTTTTAATATTTTTGATATCCAAAGCACTTTTTCTTGTCATTTATATTTATGTTTATTTCTTTGCATCTTCATTTTTTTTGCTTTTTTTTTGTATTTTTAATCTATTCCGTATTATCTTCATTATTTGGTGACGCGTGTCATTAACATCCTGTAACAAATTGGCTAAATTGCGACATTTAAATGTTTATAAATAAAATACTTCACATAAATATTTATGATACATTTTTTGTTTTTTTTTCTTGTTTATTTAATTTAAATTCATTCAAAGCATAATACAAAATAAAAATAAAATATCACAAAAAACTAAACTTTGATTGAGATCAAATTTTCAATACTCACCAAACAAATATTGAAATGGGCGTGTCTAATTTATATAACTGTAAAATAATGAAACTTTTAATAATCATAATTTTATGTGGGCGTGGTCGATTTATACGATTTTTATATAAATGAAAAATTTTACAAAGAAAAATAAGAAACCGTAAAACATGAAAATTTGATTCTATTATAATATCGAATAGGCGTGGCCAATTTGTTTGATTTTAAGATAGGCAATGTACAATCATGATTAGAATAAGTTTCAGTCGTTTTTCATCAAACTAAATCTAATACAATAAATTCTTTATTAAAAAATTGAAATGCTGTTATTTTAGGCCGCAATTTTAACGCCTTCTTGGTCTCGATGTTCTATTTTTAACATCAAATTGTGTACAAGAATTTGCAGAGCAAGATTTTTTAAGATTAGTAAAACACCAACAATAACTAAGGGGGTGGACGATTCCAATTTTCAAATGTTAATCCAAAATATCTAGATTTTGTGGAATTTTTAACGATTCCTTTCTTTTAAAGTTAGCAAATGCGGTAATAAACTAATTATATTTCCAACTCCTGGCTGGTGGCTTTAAAACTTTAGACAACTTTGGACAACTTTAGAAAAATTAAGTCTAAAGCATACAAATGAGAATAAATAAACAGGCAGATTATAAATTAGCACTCAAAAAGTATGGTAACAACAATTTTGCTCAGTTAACCATTTTTATGAATAAGCATTCCTAGAAATTGGACTTGGTTTAAAACTTAAATTGCCATTGCTAAGTTTGAAATTGTTAAGCTCTTATTATTTACTATTTATTATTTATTATTTATTGCTATTGGACTTTGAGTTGTAATTGAAATTGTATTTTGCTTAAGGCTCTTAATTTTTTTGTGTACTTACCAGTTAAATCAAAATAATTTTATAAATCTATGAGGATAAATTTTGTGAATTGTCTTCAATTGTTCCTTCAATTATTGGCACATTATAATTTTAGCTAATTGACATATTTTACGAAAATGTTCATTGTTAAATTCGATGATGATAAAAATTGACATATTTCATTTGTCGAATTCAAAATTATACATAATTGGCACAATCTATAATGAATTGTGTTAAGATTGTTAGGAGATTGGAATGAATTAAAATAAAAGACCATTTTGGATGCAATGGAAATATTAAATTAATAAAAATAATAGCAATAACAGTAACAATAACAATAACAATAACAAGAGTAACAATAATGAATGAATAGCGATAATCAAAAGGAGAGAATTTAATTCGAATCATATTCAAATAATTCATCACCCACAGTGAATTAGTGTGGCCATTTATTAAATGCAACCAACTGACATATATTTTAATGTTTATTATTTTTATTATTGTTGTTGGGTTTTCATTGTTTTGTCTTATTTTATTAACAGCGATAGCGCTGATAAGTTAAAAGTAACAATAAGCAAAAAGCTAAACAATGTCTCTCGTAATTTCTTTGTTGCTTTTTTAGACTGCTTATGGTGTTGTTGTTGTTGTTGTTGTTGTTTTGTTATTGTTGAGATTGTTATTGTTAGAATTGTTGTTTCTATTGTTGTTATAGATTTATGTAAACTGGATTAATAAAATTGTAATTGGATATGGCAACTGTTACGTTTTTGCTTTCATTCCTCCCCAAAAACTTTTCCCGTCAGTTTTTTTCTTCTATTAAACCAAACCAAATAGAATCATTTCAACACATGTTAATTCGGAAAAAAAGAAAATAAAATCAAAAAAAGACAAACGCTTTGTTCTTTGTTATAGCTGCTTTTTTCATTTTTGTTAGCTTCATTGTCCTGCTTTCTTTTTATGACAGAGAACTAAAGCACAGCTTGAAATAGCTCGAAAAGCCGTTTCATCGCTTATTTTTTTCTTTCCAATTTTTATATTCAATTATTATTGTTATTGTTGTTGTTTTTGCTCTATATATCAAAATTGAATTGAAGATTTGAAATGTTTATTTAGTTAAATTCGATTTATAACTTGATTTGAATTAATGATTGCTTTTTCTTCTTTCCAATTTATTTCAACTTGAACGCCTCAATATCATTAAAATATTATTATTTGTATTTAACAATAACAATAGCAATAACATAAATTGCAGTAAATAGCAGCAGCAACAACAGAAGCAAATTTTGTTAAATTGTATCACCTTAAGCAAGAAATTCTAATCATTTACACTTGAAATAATCTTTCAGCCTTTAGGATAATTAACTAAAACATTATTGTGCTTATTCTAACATTCATAACATTTTGATATTTTTTTTCATTTGCTACATTTGTGCTTTTCTTACTTTTTGTATGATCAAATATAAAGGGGAATTTGAAAGGGGAGTTTGAAAAGAAAACTTTAAAAAGCAATTGATGGTACTGTCTGTTTTTGGCGAATATCATCCAGCAACTGCTTTATTGATGATGCGGTTTAAAGGAAAGTTCACTCTTTGCCAAAATATTCAATAAAATGTTTCTACATCACTCTTCTTTTTATGGGCATCTTTGAGCCTGAATCGTCTGCGTTTTTCTTTACTGTTAGATTAATATTAAATAGATTGGTTGATGGCTTTTGCATCATAAGAAACTTTAAATGTGATGATGGTTGAATATTTAAAAGAATTTTTTTAGTATTTAAAAAAATTGTCTGGCTTATGCCATGAAAATAGATCTCGCTGATTCAAATAACAAGCCAGCAATTATTAAATAACGATTTTAAAGCCTTTCGTTGTCAAGTTCTGGATCTTTTTGAATGGCCTCTTTTTTTAAAATGTTCCACCATTCTGCTTCAACATTTTATGCCATTCAAATGTTTTTTCTAAAAAGCTTCATCATTAAAAGCATTCTTTTATTTTACAACGCTGCATTCCGAAAATCGGAATTATATTCTGATAGTTTAAGTTATTGAGCAAACTTATTATCTAGTAAAATTTTCATAAAAAATTTTCGAAAAATTTAATTAAAATTTTACTTGAAAATTAGCTTAAAAAGTTTGCTGTCCAAAAGATGACCTCTCTCCATGGATTACTAAAGAACTAAATAAGCTTGGTAAAATGATTAGTCAAAGTAATTTATAAATTCCGTTCATATTTGATCACACTAATAAAATCATACATTTCCAAATTTTCTCCATTTCCATACAAATAATCAAAAAAAATATTTTTTATCCTCTCTAAAATGTTCAGGCATCAGTTATATTTTATAGACACAAATTCATAGAAAATACAATGCTTATGGATTGTAATGAGTGTATGTTTATTAGCCTTGACACGTGACTGGCTAAATAGTCAAAACAAAAGTTGAAACATTTGTCAACATTTAAATCAATTTTACTTGGAATTTTTCTATGTGCGTAAATGTTTTCTATTTCATGTTTCCAGTATACATTTTAAATGAATAAATGAATGAATGAATGTACTAGAGCTGAAGGTAATAGGTTAACATTTAATGGTGTAATAAAAGTGTAGTCGTCTACCACCAATTCGTTATGGCTGTCATTGTCAAGAGCTAAGGGCATTAACGCGTGGATTTACTTACAAGTTTGTGTGTATGCATGTATGAATATAGAAAGTGTGCGAGCTTGTTATTTATATATGAATGTGTGATTGTATGCATATGCATGCTATGTTTTCTATACATTTTTCTAAATATTTGTTTGTATTTCACTTGTAATTTACGACGATTGAAGTGAATGTAAACGCATACGCAAATTAAGTGCTATTTTGTTACGCTAAAGTCACTAATTGTGGGAAAGATTTATTAATGGCAAAGTATGAGGGTTGTATGTTTGTACACACGTATACAGAATACCCCTCTTCCTTTAGTTTTCTTTCTAAAAGAAAGTTGTGCGTTTATTATATTTATTTTTTCAGATTAAGTGAAATAATGTTTGAATAAATTTACATTTTCTTTTTCTAGTCAGTTGAGTGTGATTGTTTTTGTTGATAAAAGGTTGTATATTCCATTTAACTACATTTAATATTGAATTATGATTTTGGCCTAGTTCCTTCTACATAATGGAATTCTTAAAGCCCTCAATTTTTATTACAAACAAGATATTCGAAAATCATTTTTCAAATAATTTATAATTGTCCATAAGTCCATCTATTTGATATGACAGAAATATTGTATCAGCAGTACTTCAGGATTTATTTCAAGTCTCTCGTAAAGGAAAGACTTGAAATAGACCTTATTTGTGTTTTATTGATTCTAAATTGTTTCAGTGTCTTTATGTCTATTTGTTCCTATTACAGGCCAGAAATTTCGATGTTTGTTCAGAGATCTTGGTGCAACTGAACTCTATTGAGAAAGCATAAGCTTCTTTATCAAAGCAAATTTACGATTTTGACCATGATGGTGTATACCTTAGTTTTTTATATGAAATTTATGCGACAAACTTCGATTATATCGGTCCAAATGGTGATGTCAAATATTATTTCTCTTACAAGTTAAGCGATCTTTGTTGTTTCGAATTTTTAAGTTTTTTTTTTAGTTTTTCCTTCAAACCTGAGAAATTTTAAAATATCATTTAGGATTTAAGAGTAAATTGTGTTATTGGATAATGAATGAAAGTGAAGTGAACTGAACGCTTTTGTTTGATAAAATTTCTTACTTTTTTAATTTTTCTTGTTTCGTTTTTACATTTCTCATTTGGTTTTTACATTTTATTAAGAGACAAATACTTCTCATAACTTTTAACACATAAAATGCATTCAGAGCCTATTTCATGCTATTTGATATCACAAATATAATTATGACCATTTGATATATTTGATATAAATCGATCACTTATAATGTAAAACGCTTATAATGTAAAAACATTTATAAAAAAATATCTTCATTAAGTGAAATGCTCAAGAATACAAGTTAAATTATTTCCCTTAATAATTAAATAATTAAAATAATAAGTGGACTTTAAGGGGAATGTAAATTTGGATTAGTTAAGTTCATGTATTCCTTTTCCTTTAAAATTTTCAATTTTATCTTTGAAAATTTTTGTTACTTTTATTTTTATGTAAATAAATTTATTGTAAGGCATTTTGCTAGTGACTTCTAATCAACTTTTTGAATATTTCCATGCTTTAACATTTTCAAATTCTTTCACAGTCATTAGTAACTTTTAAAGAGATACATTTCATCTGTTATTCTAGTTGGGTAATCAAGTGTAACGAATTGAAGAACTTTGAATTCAAAGACATTTTAAAATTCTATGACATGTTTTCTCTCAATTTATGATTTTGTGGTGCTTTTCTTGTAGATCTGATATTTCTTAGTGCAGTGCAGAATTTTTAATAACTTTATCAATTATGGTGGGGAGTAATAAAATAAATTTTTATCGTGCGAAGTAGCCTAACAATTAAAATGGGTTTTTGAGGACTTAACTTTCAGTCAGACATAGTCTAAGAAACAAAGGCATCGTCATTATGGATTCATGCTGAATTAGTATGAAGAGATATTTAAGTTGCCTCGTTCTGCTATCAGAATAAAAGGCATTTGGTGCACAAAGGTTCCACCAAAAGCTTTAACCTGAAGACCAAATCTCAATGATTCTTTCTAGATGAAGATTATAAGGAATGCATTCAGGTTTTGAAATTTATAGAAGTAGGTAAAGCTAACCCAATGAAAATTGACACAGATTTAACAGTTTGAGTAAAGAAAGTAAAAAAAAAGGATTCACATTTAAAGTTCGACAAGAAAAAGGAAGAAAAATTGCCGCTTAAAAAATAAGTATGAACAAAATTACTTTCATAAATAATTAGCATGTACATACAAATTGAAAGAGACATAAATAAATAAATAATGTGAAAGACAGACACACAGAGGGAGCCAGAGAGATAGAGAGAGGGAGAGAGAGATAGAAATAGAGATAGAGATAGAGATAGAGGTAGATATATAGCGAGTAGATAAAGTGAAAGAAATTTTATTTTTGTATAACACTAAAGTAAAGTGACAAAAACGGAATAAATTATTTAGTTAAAAACTCCCTCGTTAAAATATTTATTTGAAAAAAAAATTAAGAAAAAAACACGAAATAAGCAGACGGAAAAACACGAAAAATAAGGATTAATAGTAAAGGAGAGAGGGTTGCGAAAAAAAAGGAAATGAAAAAAAGTTGTAATAATAATAATAATGGCAACAACAGCAGTAGCAACAGCAGCAATAGTAGCAACAACAGTAGCAACAATAAAAATAGCGGCAGCAATAAATAAATAGTAATAAAAATTTGTGTGAAATGTTAAAATGGTAAAATGATAAAATGTTAAATATGATATAAAAGCGGGTAAAGTGGTACAACAAAAAAAAAAAAGGAAAGAAAAAAGAAAAAATGCAAGAAAGAATTGTGAAGTGCTAAAATGTGAAATAAGTACTTTCTGAAAAGTGCTCGTGTATACGCTTTTTAAATATGCAAAAAGAGAGCAATTTGCATAAATTTTTATAGCAAATTTGCAGCAAATTTCAACAAACCAACAACAACAACAACAACAATAATAATAATAACAACAAAAACGATTATTTTCAAGAAATTGTATATATAAATCATGCAAGAGAGAGAGAGAGAGAGAGAGAGAGAGAGAGTAAGATAGCAATAACTGTTGGTGTATTGCATGGAAAAAGCAAACAGTAACAGAAAAGTGGAGCAGTAAGAGACGAATACAAAAATATCCTTAGCGTATTTAGTGTAAATTTATTGGTTGTATTGCGTTGTCTGTATATGTAAAAATGAGAGAATAAACATTAATTTTAACAATTACCCATACACACACACACACACACACATGCGTGAAACATTCAGTTTACGTTTGGCAGAGAAATATTCTACGTGCTGCGGGGTAATTAGGCTGATTTGAGATAGATATGACTTTCGCATTACTCTTTGGACGGATTGGAGAATTATTTCGCTTATTAAATTACAGTTAGTTTTATTATTTAATATGAGTTCTACGTGAATTCGAAATTTTATATGTAAAATGTGTCGTAAAAAAAATGATTTGTGCAATCGATGATTTTGTTAAGGAAAGGGGCAGCGGGACTTACAATGCGTGCAATGTCTGACGTACATTAAGTGGTCCCTTATTAACTAATGGGGAAGGTCTATAGTCTAAAAAGTAGTAAAGGGTTCAGTTTGTTTTTTTTTAAATAGTAATTCCAAGTGCAATATAAACCGCGATTTAGAATGGTCGTTGGATCACAAGTACACCCGACCTTAAACCATTAAACCCTTTAACATCCGTCTCTCATATATTGTTCGTATATGCTCAGGATAAAGTTCGTACGCTTCAATTGTGACTACCTTAAATAAATAGATATAAATTGTCCATGGATGAAAATATTCGATGAGGGGATTTAATTTATTAAAATTTCCTTTTTTTTGTGTTCAAAGATTTTGTCGGAAAAGTTATATTTCACAAAGTTAATCGTAAGAGAATACGTTGTTACTTGGTAACAAATTTTGAACTGATCTAGCCGCCAATTTGCCATCTCTTTATTATTAATATTATCCATATGCAAAAATTGACAACTTTCATTCTCTGCAGAAGGTTTGGGAACTTTGCAGGCCAGAAAATGATCACATTTGTAAAAGAGCACGCTCTTAAAATCTTTATCTTTTAAATATGGTGTAAGGTATTTACTAGTTGGCTCTAATAATATAATAATATAAAAGTTTTTTTATTATTTTTTGTTGTTTTATTTAAGGTGTAAATTTTTTTTAGGTTTGTAGGTCTCTTCTCCGTCCCAATAATCGTCGGGTAATGTATACTTCTCTGGTATCTCTTCATTCTCATAATACATGTATATGTATGTATACCTGTATGTATGTATACATATATATTTATATATATACATATTAATATAAATTGGCTGTTGGCTGTTTATGCTAAATGTTTGTATTTCCTTTTGATATGAGAAAACGTTTGAGGGGGATAACAAATTACTGTACATCACTCAAGCGTCTGGCTGTCATCAAACGAATTAACAAATTTACACTAAATAAACAAAAACAAAATACCAGCAAAAAATAAAATATAATAAATAAAAATAAACTACAAGAAAATAATATAAAAAACCAAATATTCAATCAAGCGTTTACTTCATGGACCCACACTCAAATATGCCTGATGTTTTGTGTTGTACTTATGTAAACGTATGTCAGCACATTGGTTGATTGGTGAATATATATATATATATATATATATATATATATATATATTATATATATATATATATATATAATATTCATACATAAATGTATACATTTATGTTAGTTGTGGTCAATATTGTGGGTGGATTTGTTAGACATTTACATTTTCTTTGGCCTTAAATAAAAATTAGCTACAACAAACTTTATGATGGACGGAGAAATGAATTTCTTTTCATTTTTGGTGTTAATTTTGTTGTTGTTATTATTATTATTATATTATTATTATTATTATTATTATTTGTAGGTAAATTATTTATTAAAAAATTTGTTGTTTATATTTAATTTTCGTTTCTTTCACGCTTTCATTTAAACTTTCTTTCATATGACTCTAAGGCTTTGCCTGATAACTCTTAGAATATATTTTTAAATAGATATTGCAATTGTTGTTGTTTTTCTTAATATTATTATAAATAATAAATTGAATATATGAAAGTTTTAATTATATTAATTAATTTAATTTAGTGTTTCTTTTCATCAAAGACTTTGTAAATAGAAAACTTACCATTTTTATCTTTCAAAGACACGTTTTTGAAAATTTGACCTTTTTTTTATGTAACTTCATTTATGATGGAAAAAATAATTGAATGATGTTCAAGAGAGCAACAATTTTTATTATTTGAACCATTTTAGAATTTATTTGTGTTTTACTACGCTTACTTTTTAGAAGTTTGATTCTTAATTTTTTTTAGGGATTAATTTTACTGAAAATGTAAAAGCGATTCTTTATACGATCAGTTTGCCAGATCCCATAGTGAAAATAGTTATTCTTTTAAAGAAAATTCTTAATAGTGAAGAAGTAGTTTTCAGTTTTCAAAAGTTTTTAACAAATGCTGCTCTAAATTTTGCCAAAATGAATATTTTTCGCCAGCAGGTTTGTTGATGATTATGCAAAAAAACTAATGTCTCTGAAAATGTTTATGCTATTTATTATGTTTAATTTAACTACATATAAACACCCATTATCTATATATATTATATATATATATATATATATATATTTGTTATTGTGTGTGTGTGTGTGTGTGTGTGTGTGTGTGTGTGTGGTGCAACAAAAATAAGCGGAAATGTGTGAGTAGTTTCTTTTAGGGCATACATATTTATTTTCATTTCTTCATTTTGTTGTGTTTTGTTGTGTACTACGCCAAAAATTCTTTAAACTAAAAAAAAAAAGAGACAAAAGCCTTGCACCTGCTCATGGACATTGAATGTATATATATTTGTCTGGACTTAGTGGTATAATTTTAATTATAATAATAATAAATAATAAATGATAATAATATGTAATAAACAAAATGCGCGTGAATGCAATGCAATGATAAATATTTAATTGTTATTGTTCTAGTTAAGTGACAGAATTATTATGTATATAAATATATATGTATGTGTATGTGTAAACATTTATAAATTGTATTGTCATTTAAAAATTCATTATAATATATCAAGTCACAATGGAGCGTTTTATTTGTGATTAATATTAATATTAATTATACTATTTCTCTCTTCTTAAATGACATTAAATTTAAGTGTACTATTGAATTATTGCTCTTAACTTATGTGAAGAGTTTTCTATTATCAGCATAATTTATTGCAATTTATTTGGTTAAAATATCAGTGAAATGAATTGAGAAAGGTAACTTCCAAACAAATCGATTCATTAAAGTTTATTAAACTTCCAAATAGAAGTACATAGAAAAGTTAGAAATGTGAAAGAAATTGAATCTGGAATCTGGTAAAATTAAAACTAGAAAATCTAGAAAATGAAATTTTAGAAAATACAAGACACTGATAAAAATGCTTGAACAACAGAAAATTTAATTAATTTCTGCAGTTACCTTTTAATGCCACAATAATTTAAGGTTTGTCTGTCTCCCTTTCCCTCTGCTCATAGATTTGTATTATAAAAGTTTAAATCGCAATTTAAGGGAAATTCTATAGATGGATTCAAAAGTAAATTTCTCTAAATGACAACGGAATCGATCGGTTTGCATTATTGCTTTCTGTACTTGTAAAAATTGTTACTATTTTCAAAAGACAACACAATTTTTAATTAAAATTGTAAAAGTTTTTTTATTACATAAAAAATATATAAGCAAAATGTACAATTTATACAATTTATAATATAAAATATTTACGAAAAATGTGGTGATTTTATTCAGCAGAAAAAAATTTTTTTTTACATTTTTAACACTCGTAATGAATCGAAAATCGGTGTAATTTGATTTAATGATATTTCTGGAAAATCCATAAATTTCGCTTCATAATTTTGTTTTTGATGGTATACACATATAAGGCGCTAACTTCTTGATTCAGGACCAACATTGAAAGTTGGTGTAGCCACTTACTTCGCTTATGGGCTAACAGGCTCTGGTAAAACGCATACTTTGAGTGGTGTATTTGATGGTAAAATTCAGGATTGTAAATGTAGTATGAACGTTTTGGCAGCTAAAGATGTCTTCAATTAATTAAATAATGCTGGTTGTGATCATTTGAATTAAGTTGTCTCGGCTAGTTCCTTTGAGATTTACAGCAGGCAAAGTATTGGATTTACTATTGGCTTAGAACACACTCCAGATGTTTGTAGAGGGCAAACAGTAAGTTCAGATGGTGGTGCTTACTGGGAGGGTAGTCGAAAATGTTGATGGAATGGTTGAAACTAATACAATGTGGTAATACTATTTGAGTACCTCCAGCCGGTCCTTGACCAATGCAAATTCATTACGTTCCCATGTTTTATTTCAAATTATATTACAACCGAGGGGCTCATTCAATAATTCACGATAACTTATCTTTGAAGAAGGCACATCATTAACTTGATGTCAAATTCTTATGGATGTTGCCGAAATTATTAGAACGCTGTTAGTCCTTAATGGATAAGAGTGCTTTAAGCAAACATTCGGGAAATTTTGCCATTTAGCGACTTCAAGTTAACACAAATAATGCGTGACTAATTTATTGGAGATAACAAAACTTGCATGGTTATTATAATGATGCCGTTTGGTTTAAGGTCAGGTGAACATACGCTTAATACATTATGGTGTGTTAAACTTGTTAAGGAGTTTATGGTTTAAGAAATAACTTATGTTGTACCTCGAATGGCTGAGTTTGTTAATCTAGTGTATGAAGAGGAAGATAAGGCAAGCAAATATGTAAAGTACCTTTCACCGAAAGTCCGCCATGTGTTGTAAGGTCCCAGTAGCCTCAGGCTTTACTTAATAAAGAACAAGTTGTAGAAAGTGTTGCTAATGTTCGATGATAATCCATTCATTAAGCATTCATGGCAATGCCGAATTTGGCGTTGATTAAACGTTTGGCCATATCCTCTCTATAAATCAGTGAGTTTATTCAATTCTATAAGTGATGTTAATTTTGATGAAGTTGAACATTTTATGGCAAATGAACAATAATGAACTCAATTAATTAATAGAGCAGCCAAGATCCTGGAATGTGACGTTAGATTATCGCTTAAATAAATGGCTTTAGAAGCATTGCTTTCTCACATAGATAAACCATTTGGCAAATATTAAATTCAGTGTTAACAATTCCTTCTCAAAATAATGTGCCAAAAATTTTTTATTTTTTTTTTATTTATCGCTTTTTCTCTTTTTGACCTTATTAAATTTTCATTTAGTTTTCTTTTTTTAATATCCTTTTATTAATTATTAAGAACTCCTTAATTATTAAGGAGTCCTTAATAAAAAAGTCCTTTTTTTTATATTATACAAAAATATAACTTTTTCTTTTATTTGGCACCTTTTTGAATCGGCACCATATTAAAGACTGAAAAATTTTTCACACATAACTTCTTTAAATACCAAATTATATTGACAATTTTGTCATGGCAAATCCTGACTACTAGAAATGTGTTAAAATCTTAAAAAACTAGAGTGTTTAGTCACTGCATTTAACATTTCAAGTGAGTGCAACAATTTGATATGATTCATATTGTTAGATTTTTTAGATTTTTTTTTTCAAAGAATTTTTGAAAATTACATTTTTTTCAGCCTCTTGACTTTGCTGACTTGGCTGACTTGATTGAAAATTTTTCTTTATTTTATTAACACTCTAATAGAAATTTTTTTTTATAAGAAATGAAAGTTTAATTGAAATGATGGGCCTTTAGCGATGCAAGAATTTTCAAGAAAGGCCTCTTGGAATCCTTGCAAAAGTTCAATTGCTCATTTTAGAAATGCTTTAAATTTTCAAAGGCTTTTCATTGGAAGAGAATTTTTTCAATTTCATCTGAATGGTTTAATATTTTCCTTTGTTTGGGCCACGTCATTCATTTTAATGTTTAAAGAAAACGCTTTTAAATAAAATCAATTTATTTGAAAACTTTGTAAAATGTACTTTTAAGGGGAAAGTGAAAGTATCTTCGTTAATAAATTTCTGCCATTCAAAATGATTTTTTCATTTTTGATTTCTTTTATTTTCAACTTTTTGTCACTTTGCTTTTTCTTTTAGATTAATTAAAATTATTATTGTAATGAAAACATGAAGTAAGAGAAAAAACTAAGAAACTGAAAAGAGTTCTACATATGAGCCATAAAGGATAATGTCCTAGATTTGATATTAATGTGGTGTGGCCATAAATAAATTACAAACATTTACATTTACAGATATTTATTTATTTATTTTTAAATATATATATATATATATATATATAAGAATATTCATGTAAATGAAAGCTAAAAGCTTCACTAAATTATCATTAAATATTTTACAACGTTAACTTAAAGAAAAGAAAAAAAAATAAAAAAAAAATGAAATCTACATTTATGCTTATAAAATAAATTCAAGGCTTATATTCATTTTATCTATATAAACCAAAAGAACGGTGTTAACTGTCTGTCTGACATTCATTCATTCATTCGATGCAGTTTAACTTCAATTCAATTCAAGCCAATTCATTTCCATGCAGTTCAGTTTCAGGTTCAGGTCAACAAGTCCGCCAATCCGCCAATCCGCCAATCCGCCAATACGCTAGTCCGCCTGTCCGCCAGTCCGTCATTGTCTTATTTAGTTAAGATAGGACAGGGCAGACCGACAAGCAATCAGAGAAGCGCAGATCAGAGAAGTGCCCATCAGGAAGGCAGCCGTAGGGCAGACGCAAGACTTTGGGCAGTCAGGTCAGACAACTAGCATAACACATAACATTTAGATGGACAGGATAATCTCTTCACAAAAGAAACATACAATGAAAGATGGAAATGCTTCAAAAGAATAGCAAGAGGTGAAGAGGGAAAGGTGAAGAGAAGGAGAGAAAGTGAAGATACGTATAGAGATACAGGGTCGTAAATTACATTTAAGTAAAAATATTGATACTGAAAAAACCATTTAGATAAGAAGGACCAGCCAAACCACAACCAAAACCACAACTTAGAAATTCTTTATATCTACCTTAGCAATAACAAATGCGAGAGAAAGAGAGAGAGTGAGACAGAATGAAAGAGATATATAGAGAAGAAGAAGAAGAAGAAGAAGAAGACGACGACGATTTATGCAACAACAATTACATTTAAACATATATTAAAATATAACTTGTCCAAATGAAATACACGCACACACACACACACACACACACATACACACACATACACTGAGAGAGAGATATTTTCTGTTAATTCTTCTGGCATATAAAAAGTTCAGAAGAAAAAAAAGAAACACGTCATAATCTACAAAAATAATGTAATATAACTAAAAAGTAAACACTAAAAACAGCTGTTTATATATGACCAAACAAATTGTGTATGTGTTAGTAAAACTAATAACAACAATAAGTTCAGAAAAAGTCGGTAAAAAGAAAGAAAAAGCAAAATACATGAAAAGAAATTTGTTAAAGTTAGTCAAAGGAGGACTCTTCAACTCCTTCAATTTTTTACATTATCTGAACAAAAAAATCAAGAAAAAGAGATGAACAAACTTATGAGGAAATGTGAGGAAAACTTTAGTGGGAAAGTTCGCAATGGGGCTTGCTTTGAAATATAAACCAATTTGTTACAAAGTTTTTCATACAAATTTTTGCTCATACTTTTTGCCGATTTTCTTTGGAAATTCTTTAACACTACGCAATTTGTTTTCATGATATGAAATTTTTCAGAATGAGTTCTTAAAGAGAGAGAGAGAGAGAGAGTGATTCAAACTCATTTTTTAAAAAGCATTCTTGTTAAAATTTTTCAATAATTGTCTGCTGTAATTTGCTTATAAAGTTTATAGTTTAATGAACTGAATGGCTAACTCATATCTATGTCATTTTTACTGCTGTGCTTGGTGTAGGGTATAAAAAATTAAACTGGTTCATTTTAGGAATGTTGAAAGAAATCTACAAAATATATAAATATTTAGGCAACACCTTTTGCCTTATTTTACATATTTTGTTGGTATTTTTTTTTGCGTTTTTCTCTTTATGGTTCTTTATTTTCAAGTGGATGGTTGAATGAATGAATGACTGAATGAATGATTGAGTGAATTAATTAATTATATTCATAAATGGAAAAATACTTGACAATTTAGATTGTGTGACTTAAAATGTCATCCCTTTCAATCATTTCATTTAAAACTTGTGTGTGTGTGTGTGTGTGTGTGTGATCAACGCTTACTATGATGACAATATTTTCATTGGAAATTTTCATTTGATATCATTTTCATTCCATTTTAATTCATTTCTTTTCCATCCATTTCATTTGATTTCATTTTGAATTTTCTAATTTTCTATGGAGTTAGAATTTCTTATAAATTAAATAAATTATAACTTTTATCAATACGTTATCTAATTGAAATATATTTAAAAGGTCTATAACATTTATAGATTTATGGAGGAATTGAAATCTAACAAATTAAACTGGCATGGAAATTTTTTTGTTGAACTTTTTTTGCAATGATTTTTAAATCGTTTCATTTGGACGCAATAAACTGTTTATAGTCGTCTTCTTTGCCCTTTTCGGTTTGATATTAGACATTAGGATTTAATAAATAATAAAAACTTGTTTTGTTGCAGCGTTTGCATCGAACCGATAAATCGAACTATTTTTTAAGCAGTGTTTGCTAAACTGCAGGCTTTTGTTGCAACCAAAAAATCTAGCTGTCTCTTTACTCCGATAAATATTTGACAAATTTGTTGCCTCTTTGGGCGTTTTCACAGAAACTTAAGCTTATTAAGTTGAACAGGAATCTGGTTTCTAGCATTTTGGCTCTTTTTATGGCGATGTTTATAAAAAAATTGTAGACTTTTATCAATTGTCAACTTTTTGATTCATGTCTTTATGCAGTTCTTTTTTTGATAAATTATCGTTTAGCATGAAACTGAAAAAAGGGCCTTAAAACATTACTTATGGGCCAATGTATGGAGGAAGAGAAGTGTAAGTAAAATCAATTAAATCATTTTTTTAAATGATCTAAATAATTTGAAAATGAGATTCAAGATTTCATGATTAAATTAGAAGTATTTCTACATGTCCAGATCCTCTCTAAAGGTTCACTTTCATATTCATTAAGTAAAATTGTAATGGATGGAAAAAGTCATGTCATTTTCAAAATTCTATGCATTTCTGTGTAAAGTCATTTGCTTTGCCTTGAAGTATTTCACTTTACTAATAAGATTAGAAAATATTTTATATGGGAAAATGTTCATTTCTGCTAAGATCTGTAAACAAAAAAATTATATTCTCTTCACTTAGAAATTATCAAAGTTCTTTTTGTTATTTTGGGTCATATAAATTTCTTAAGGAAAATCTGATTATTTGTAAATCCCTGAAACGCAATAATTTTATAGTAATGAAAAGAAAAAGAAACTAGTTTTGATTATAAATCCTCAAATTATTTCAAAGTTATCCTAAATGTAAAATAAAATGTAACATTTGCTTGGCAGCACTTTTAATTTAAGACCTAAAGTGTTACTGTTGCAAAAATTCTTGAAGTGACAACAAAATATATTAAAAACTTATCGCAATATATAAATCTACAATAAAGTTGTGTTCGAAAACTGAATTATAGGATTAGAATGATTATAAAGCGAATTTATATTAAACAAAGTGAACTTAAGTCGCGAATGTAAAGTTTTAGCTATCTCGCTTCGTTGACGCTAAAGTGCGAAAGTGAGAAAGTGAAAAGTGACTCAATGACTATATCATTGAAGACATTGAACAGAGAGAGATTGATAGAAGAATGATGATACAAAGAAAAGAATAAAGAAAAGAAAAAAACTCATCTCATCAGTTAAATAAATGTAAATAATAATAAGTAAATGTAAAGAATAATAGGTAAATAATTCATTTTCATGTAAACAAAGAGAGATCGCATGCAAATTGAGTCTGAACTATTTGAGGGAAGATTTTCATTTTATTTTATTTAATTCAATTTCTGAATATTGGTTTGTTGTAAATGTTACCCAATGAAAGGCATACAATGTAAAGTAAATAATTCTCAAATGTATGCAGTTATTGGAAATTTTACGGACAGATGTAAAATATTTCAAACTTGAAAGTTTAATAAGGTATAACATTACAAATTGTAATAATAGCAAAATAAAACTTGATACAGCAGCAACAACAGCCATAGCAGCAACATTACTAACAACAACAATACGGGCAACACTTTTTTCTTCTTACTATCGTTAAATAAAACGTAAAGTAACACGAAAGATGAATTGATGATAATATATATATATATATATAAAAGAAGAAGAAGAGGAAGTAGAAGAAGAATTATAAGAAACTAAAGTGAATGCTGTTAAATTGAAACCACACACACAAGCACATGAAAGCAAAACGTACAAAAGAAAGTTATATGAAAAATTTTTTTTTCTTTATTTTTTTTTTGCTGTTTTCACTTGATCGAATCTTTGTGTGTGTGTATAGATAAAATGGGCATGTTAGAAAGCTAAAGACAGAGACAGAGAAATATTGAAACTGTGTGACAATGAAAATATTTATTATCCACAAATACTGAAACACTTTTGGTTGATTATTGTTGAATGAATTCAAAATAAAAGAAGAGAAAAATGCGAAAAAGATATAAATCTAAGTGGTTTTAAAAAGGGCGGGGCATTAAACTGTATATATATATATATACATAAAAATATAATAAAGTGGTGAATTTTTTTGTTACTTCATTCGACAAAAAAGAGCAAAAGGCAAACAAATCAAAAAAAGCAAGGAAAGAAAAAAGAAAGCAAAGCAAAACAAAACAATAATATGGATAAATTGAGAGAATTTAATAATTTAACAATAATAAACATAAACAACAACAACATTGACAATAACAATGGCAGCAAGAAAAACAGTAGAAATCAACGGAATTTGATGGAGAGCGTTTGTCGTAGATATTTCGTAAATTGCTTGAAAACTGAAGCAACATAATCAAACAACAGCAACAATAGTAGCAGAAGAAGAAGAAGAAGAAGAAGAAGAAAAAGTAAAAGAAGAAGAAGACGAAGGAGGAGTATGCGCATGTGAAATGTAGTATGCAGTCCTGGTAACTAAAGAATGAGGTATTTGGTTTTGCTTCCTCTTCTGACGCTTCAGATTTCTCTAAATTCTCTTCTGTTTTATTTTTTTGCCTCCTTCCTTTTTTTGCTCCTTCGCTATCCTTCTGCCATTTTTGCCTTTTCTTTTCTTTTTCTTTTTCTTTTTTTCGTTTGTTTGTTTGTTCTTTTTGTCTGATTTCATTTTTTTTGGCAGAACTAATTGAACCATATGAAAATATTTTTGCGTTTATATTTAAGAGAAATCTGCAAACTCAAATTGAGATTAAAAGAATGCAATTACAAAATACACACACATATACAGATAAAAAGGCGTTAAAAATATTTGTACATATATGTGAGTTTTGTGTGTGTGTGTGTGTGTGTGTGTATTTACAACTAATTAATATTAGTCTAAGAAATTGCTAGAAAAGATTGCAGCACTTTTTCAAAGGAGTTTTTTCAAAAATATCAATTTTAGCAGCAAAATGTTGTTGATAGAATTTCGCAAATAAAATTTTGTTACCTTTAAATTTTTCATTTATAAAATGTAAAGTCATAGAAATTCTTGAAATGGACGCGAGTTATAAAATTTTCCATGTTAAGTTCAGTTCAATTCATTTATCTTTTTTTAGGAGAATTTAATCCAAAGAATCATTTTTAAAAACAATCATAAATAAATTTGAAACCATAAGCTAAATTAAAGAATTTTTTTTTTAATTTATTTATTTATAATGAATCAGTTGTGAGATGAAACAATAGTTTGTCCGATTTTCAACCAGTTTGTAAGCTTTTTTAGATTTGCCATAAGTCAACTTAATTAATCGCCAACCACGTATAACCGATATAAACCGTAAGTACACCAATTTAAAATGATTTTATAATGAACATTAGAATTTACGAAATCTCTTGAATGTGGCAAGCTGAGATTATTCTCCATTGTAAGTTCTAAATTGCGATTATTTAGAAGTGCTTTGTAAAATAATATAAAAAAAGTTGACTTCATTTGCAAATGAGCAACTGAAAATTTCAATATTGTTTTCTGGTCACACTTTTTTAATTTTCCAAAAACTATATTTAGATATTGCTATATTTTTTTGTTTTTATTGTTCTCTTATTGTTATTATAAACTACTAATAATAATTTATGAAAACAAGTGTTAAAATTAGACAAACAAAGCAACAACAACATTATCACCAAAATCAAACTAAATTAAAATTCATTTAACTTTATGTATAAATGGCCACCAAAAATTTTATAGTTATCATTTTTTTGTATAAAATTTCTATCTCAATTACCCTCAATTCTTGTCCATGTCCACATTCATCCCCCATTCAAATAACGAAATTATTCAACTAGCACAAATTGCTTTAAAGTGCATTGTGAAAATGTCAAATGTATAACAAAAAAAAAAAAAAAAATAAATAAAAAATAAAAGGTAAAAAAAATTAACTAACAAATTAAACCATAAAAAAAACCAAAGAAAAAGGAAAAACATTAAATGTAGATTTAAAGTTTTGAGGAAAGTCGAATTATGATGCGCGCTATTGTGCTGATGGTTAGAAAAATATTGATTAAAAAAGTTTGTAAGAGAAAGTGTCTGCGATGGAAATGTTATGGCTGCGACCCTCTGCATATGACTGAGCAAGCCAATCAGAAGCAAACGTCAAACGCCATTTGACGTTTGCCTCTAATTGCTGTCAATTTTGTGTCATCAGTTGTAAATTCTATTGGACGGACATAATCCAATGTTTCATGGAAATTTTAACCATTTTGTTTGTAATTTCATAAGGATTTGAATAAATTTTTATTAGATGAATTGGTTCAAGTGCTTTGATTATTAATCCCTTGAAGTTCTCTGTTTGGCCATAGCTTTGGCCTTTGTTTGCCATCTCCAAGCATAAGTTTTGAAGACGTCACTTAATTTAAAAGTGAAATTTTGGTGGCACAACAAAAGGCTAAATTGATTTGTTTTAATGATCACCCTTTTGGAAGATTTTGATAGAATTTACGCATTTTCTAAATCACTTTTCATGGCCTCGCTTTACTAGTTTGAAAAGTTCCTTCATTACATTAATTGACTTAATTGACAAAAGTTCAAGTTTTATGTGGAGCTTGTTTCATAAAAATATTTATACAAATTTTCATATAAATGTCTCAACTAACTTGGCTAATTGGTATTGATGCATTTTTGGTTTGTACTAACTAGAGAAGAGACTAGAGACGTTTTTTAGTTATTTAATTTTCATTATGTGATTGTTTGTGATTAGTTTAGAGTTTTTTCTTTTTTTTTTTGCTTGTTTTTGTTTTTTCATTTTTCATTTTTCATTTTTTTTAACTGAACAATAGCAATAAACAAACACCTGACTTGTTGGCAAATAAAAATATAATAATTAAACGTGCACGCACATAAATTCTCTGTTATACATATAAATTTTTTTTTGTTATAGATCTTTAAAGGGTGATATGTTTTTATGGTAGATATAACATTTATTATAAAAATACATATAGTTTTATATTATGTAGTTATATATTGGGTTGGCAACCCCAATTATTGTACGTATTTGATATTATTGAACTTTTCTATATCAGGACGATTTCAGAAAATGGCAGAGTCTATTAACTTTATTAGAACGCTTATTTAATGCATAATGCAATTAGATAAAGTAATTTTGATACTATTTCTCTTTAAAGGCTTTAAAGGCCATTAAATTAGGCAGGCATCCAAACAAGAGCAAAGCAGGGCATTAAAAGGATTAACAACGTGATATATTGGAGCTTAAATTGGAGTTTAAATTTGGCGGATCTTATAACTTTAATTGAGAACTTATAAGTTTCAAATGAAACCATTTCTTTCTTAGCCAGTTTTTTTGCTTGGTAAATTTTGCAGAAAAGGAAGATAATAAGGAAAAACTATAATGCCCATAGTCCTTTTCTAAAGTGCATTCCTTGACCAAATAACTAAGCTAAAAAATTTTCTTCACAATCTAAAAGAGTAAAAGTCCAAATTACAAATGCTTTGAATCCATTGAATCTCTAGAAATTTTTAAGAAAATTCAAGGTAATATTTTGCTGCTATCCAAATTGACAATTACTTAATTACCAATCTAATATAATAATCGTATATAAATGAGAATCTAATGAAAATTTATATGGGAATGGAGTAAAACGTTTTGCCACGAAAGGAAGTTATGATTATATCATTCCATATCGCTATTAAAGCAGTTAGTTAGATAAATTCTAATAATGTACGCATGTACGGTAAAGCAGTATGCTAAAAGGATAAGGGTACGTACATATAAGCATATAAACTCCCCCTAAATAATAATAATAATAATAATAATAATAATAATAATAATAATAATAATAATTAATGAAACACTTCAATGTTTTACATTAAGAACATGCACAGAAAATATGATAAAAATCTATAATGAACAACAAAAGAAAAAACCAAAAAAAAAATAAAATAAAATAAAATAAAATAAAAATAAAAAATATAGAACCACACTAAGAACAGTGCTAAAATATTATTGGACGTATTTATTATTGTTAGTATTATGAACATTTTTCTAGGGCCAGTTTTGAAACTGTTGTACTTTGAATGATAACCAAATATTAACGTCACCACGTTTGGCCAATGTTTTGATGATGATGAATGGTAAGCAACATTTTTATGAAAGTTTTCTGCACAAATGAACATTTATATACATACATATTTTCATATATATATATATATATATATATATATATATATAATTTATATTGTGCAAATATAATTAAAATACGGCAAAGCAAAAAAAAAAAAAAGAAGCAAGCGAAAGCAAAAGAAAAACAGCGGCCTGTTTTTTGTGAAACTTTTATATTTTTATATGTTGCTACTTATTTTTTTCTCTCTCTCTCTCTCTCTGTGTGTGTGTGTGTGTGTGTGTAGTTATATATACATAAAAAATTTTACTCATTTTATTAACACACTAATAATGAACTAATGTTGCTGCTGCAAGGCAACAATAAATGGAGAATCCAAATGAAAAAATTTGGTAGGAAAACAACAAGCGCTCGCTTTTCCATTTAGCACATTAAAATTGTTCGTGTTTAAAGTGAAATGAATAAAATACATACATACAGCTATGTATTTATGTATCTATGTGTATGTATATGCTTGTATAATTATTTATTTATATTTGGTTGGTCTCTCTTGTAACGTCAGCGCTTTGTGTCTAGTTGGAAACGTTGTCACGCTTGAGAAAATATTTAATTGTTTGGCCCTTCTTATAATTTTTTCTTCTTTTTTCACTTTATGAATATTTTATTTGTTGTGATTGTTGTTTTTGTTGTGGTTATTTATTTATTTATTTATTTTTTGTTAGTACAATCAAAAAAACCAGAAGAAAAGAAAAAGAAAACTGTTTGTCTAGTTTTTTTTTTCAATATTTAATAAGCCAATAATTATTAGAAATGAATTAATTTCATTTAATTGTTTGCAAAATTTGTGAGAAATGTAAAAAATCATCTAATGAAATTAAATTTTTTCAAATTTTATCCAGATCTAATATGAATTATTTTAAAATGTTGTAAACTAAAATTAGAAAAAAAAAAACCATACTTTGTTTTTGGGCACAACATTTTACTTTCAATTATTACCATTTCATTTAAATTAACTTTGACTGATTTGTGTTGAAATTAAAGAAAGATTTGAATTTGACATTTTTTTGTAACTTTTTATTAAACTTTCAATCATAACTTCTTTAAATGTTTTTAAATTTTTGAAAAAATTTTAATAATATTGTTTAATTGGCCACACCCACTTCCAGTTGTAATTCAAGTTTAAAAAGTGTCACAATATGCATTTCAATGGAGTTCAGAATTGCCAAAGTTTAAGTAATTGAAAATTTTTACTTAATAATTGCATTTAAATGAAATGATTTATTTATAAGCCACGCCCACAACATATAATATCAATTTAGTGGGTATCTAATAAGGTACATACTTCAACAGATAGTTATTTAACGTTAATTTTAGTTTTCTATATTGAAAACGTTGAAGAAATGAGAGGTGATTAAAGTGCCTTGTCCGTACCAAATGAATTCAAAATTTGCATTTTGAAAGAATTTGCCTGAAAATTAAAATAATTGAGAACTGCACTTAAAAATTGTAGTAGAAGGCACGTCTACATTTCATAATATAAATGTAGGCATAAATTTTGTAAAGAGTTGTATAAGAAAATTATATTTAAGTGCAATAGTTTACAAACCACGCCCATATATAATAATTCTAAATTGTAGGGTGCCTTAAATATGATCAATACCAAATTTTTGAACATTCCCTCGCTTTTATTTTACGATTAATTTTTATTTTAATAGTAAACATGAGCTGACCATTTATACACTAATTGTGATGCCAAAATGAAGGGTTGAGTTGTGATGTTTACGGCGGCCCGAACGGAGGGAGGATAAGTGATATAAAATATAAAATGTTCTCTTGTTTGAGCAGGTGTCCGTGTAGGTTTATTGTGTTAGCTGAAAACGCTTAATAATTTGAAAACGGAAAGGTAACTTTATCTACATGTTCTAACTCCCCTTCGATGCCTGCAACATTTTGCCACCTTCAAGCCAACATTTTCACTTTTAATTTTACTTTATTTCATACGCTTAAAATGATTTCACATTTATATGCAAATGAGATCTATTTTGTGGTATTTTGTTATTATTATTTTTGTTGTTGGCTTTTTTTTTGTCTTATGCAATCGTAGAAATATTTTGTAAAAAGTGTTTCCATTTTAAATGGCAAGCTTTAAATGACTTCTGCTTCGATTATGTTAATTAAGAATGCTAAACATTTTTTTGCTTTCATCCTTTTGCTTTCACTTTTTTATTTTTGTTGTTGTTGTATAAAAAAGGGCCATTTGTTATGGCATTTAAATTTTCACTTAATATATGCCAGACTATTGGCCAAAGTCATATTGCTTTTTCTTTTTTCTTTAGAGAGCAATTTTATTAGACATAAAGTCGCGGTCATGCGCTTAAAAGTAGTTCAGAAGAATTAAGGGAAATTATTTTAGGCGTTTTCGTAAAAAATTTTCATTCAATTTCTGAAAAATGAAAAAAATGCACACTAATCCTTTAAAGACACTCTATAAATAATTTGAACGTTTTTTTCTTAATTTTTCTTAATTTTTCTTAAATGTGGAAGACAATGTAGGAATTGGCAATTGAGTTCTAAAATTATTTCATTTGGAGTGCAGTAAAAAAAGAACATGGGTCTTGTAAATTTAAGAATCTCAAGCAATGTAAATTGTTATGGCATAGGAAACAGTGGCCGTGATAATCAAAAAGCACTTACAAATCCCGTGAAGAATCGTGTGCACATCTTTCCATAAATATTGAATGTGTATGGATTAAAAACTTGTGACGTACTTACTTTTATAAAAATGTTTCAATCCTCTCTATTGAACTATGAAATGTGATTCTGAGAGAACTTCAAATGCATTGAACTTTTAAAATACCAACTATTTCAAAATTTTTGTGAAACAATTTCACATTTGTTTGTCTAAAATTAATCTATGTATGCTTTTTTATTGGTAAAGTATTTCCGGAATTAATGCATGAATGTTGTTATGGAGCATAGCCCATATGCCTGCTTCGGAAAGTCATTTTCTAAGTAAAACTTTAAAGTGCTATTTTGGACTGATTTTTGAGTCTTAGAAGAAGATATTTGCCACATAGACATTTTACATGACCGGGCGATAGACTTTTAGCGTACTTCACATTTATTCCTATAAGCCTTGCCTCTAAGCGTTGTATCATTATTGTCATTATTATGAATAGAATATTTTTATACCCCTTTTTAAAGATTTGCGTTCCATGATTCAGCGAGTTGTTCAATTTAAGTGTAACCCTTTTAATTTACACTATTGCGCTTCATTTCATATATTTTCAATTATAATATTTTCATTCTTAATTAATCTTTTTTTCTATGCAGACATATAAATGTTATATATGCAACAATATGCTGCCTCTCAGAACAATTACTAAAATTATTGATTATGCTCAGTCATATTGTATTGTTGTTTTTTTGATATATATATATATATATATATATATATATATATATATATGTGTTTATGTATGTATGTATGTATGTGTGTAAATCTAAATATTTAATAATGTGAAATAATAAACAACAACAGTAAGAATAAGCGAAAAAAAAAGTTGTAAATATGAATGGAATTTTATAGCATTTAATAATTATTATGGTAAGTAGACACACACACACACACACACACACCACACACACACACACAGATAAATTCACACATACACATAGACATTTATAGATAATAAAGAGAGAAACAGTAAAGTGCTGTCTGGTCTGTAACTGGCAAGGCCCTGGAAGTTTGGCATAAATAATCTGCCAGGCTGTCAGAAATATGTGAAAAGTTTCTGAAAAGCATTCGATTCTGTTTTCTCGTTCTTTTTTCATATCCATTCATATTCACACATTTACACATACACACATATAGATATTTATTATAATAATTGTAATAGTAAGGTATAGGGTAAAGAAAAAAAGCAGCAGGCGCGAAATGAAAATATAAATGGCAAGAAAAAACAAAAAAATAAATAGAAGAAGAAATGAAATTTATAAAAAAATACAATTCAAAAATGAGAAATGAAAACAAAAAAAGAATAACTATAATAATGTTGGAAAAATGTTTCAAGCATATTCAGCATGTCATACATTTTCACACTAGACATTCAAGCGAACATGCACGCATTTCAAAAACGTTTTTTAAATACACATAAATTATATCAACTACAATAATAGTAAAAAATAAAAAAAGGAAAACAAGCCAGAAAAAGCAAATATAATTTACAAAAAAAAAAAAAAAGAAAATTTAAAAAAAAAAAAGGAAAAAGAGAAATTTTCATGCCATCTCTTTCACTCTCTCTTTCATCTCTACAATTTAATGCCTACCTCTTTTAACTATTTTATCATGAGACTGCTGCTGTTGCTGCTGCTGCTACTGCGGCTGCAATTGTTGCTGCTGTGATTGTTCAATTCTATTCTTTTCTACTTTATTCTGCTTTGCTATGGGCTTCTCTACACTGCTTTGCTCAGCATCATTTGATAGGATATATAATAATAATAAAAAAGGGGAAATAATGCAAAATCATGCACCATCATTATCATCATCATAATTTTATCATATGAATACAAATATTATTATGAAAAGTGCTCCGTTTTCCTTCTTTTCATTTATTCCAATTTTTTTTTTTTTTGGTTTTTATTTTACTTTAAAGGCCTTAAATAATTGATCATAGTTATGAGTATGAAAAAAAAATGGATAGAAAAATTTATGATTATTATAATGAACAGCAACAACAAAAACAAATATATTTCAAACTTTTAATTGAAATATAAATATTAAGAAAGGAGGAAAAAAACTTTATAAGAAAATTTCAATAAAATGAGCAGTTAAATACAACAATTTTCTTTCATTTATTGTTATTGTGCATGTGCAACATCCAACTAATGAGATACATTTCTATTATCATAAGGTTTGTAACATGAAAATTAAAAAATGGAAGTAACAAAAATTCTGTAAGATATTTATTTGTTCGATTAGTACTAATTTATTGTCCGTCCGTTCAATTATTTACTCACTCATCTATATCAAAATGAAATTTGAAAATTCTTGCATCAAATTTTGTTATTGGAAATAGCTTAAAAAAGCTAAAAGGCACGCCCATTGGAAAGTTTGAAATGAACCTTGTTTTTTTCCAAGAATTGTTAGAGGCAAGTTTTTGCATGGAAGTGCAAATAAAAAATAAGCTTCAAATGGTATTCAAAATAAACATTAAAAAGTCCTACAAGTTTGTAGTGAAAATAGATTAAATTGCTCCCACCAAATAACCAATTTGGACCGATGACACTTGAGCATTTTCAAGTAAAGTTTTTTTTTTGAATTTCAACTGTTTAATTAAAATATTTAAGCAGCTGGCATTTATCATAATTAGTTTGGACTTTAATTCTAAAATGTTGGTTCAAAATTTACAGAATTTATTCATGACTTCTGAAAATTGAAACGTTTCGTTTTCTATGATTTCCGTTTTTATTTCAGGTTTTTACTCAACAACCAAGAAATTCTCAGCAGAATTTTCGTACGTTTTTCATTATGCCGCTACCCGGCCTGATTAGAAAGATTTAGTAAAAAAGAAAACGCTTATACCCATCGAACAGTATGGCACATCTAAAGATTCGATCTCAGACGCAATAGCAATTTCTTATATGAAATTTTTTCTTGTTTTTCCGCAAGAAAAATTATAAAACGCTTTCTTTTATCGTTTCGTTGACATTTTATGGTAAAAAATTGTGCAAATAAAAAATATTTGTGTGTGTGCGTATGTGTGCATGTGTGTGTTTGTGTGCATGTGTGTGCAATAAATTATTAATCCTATTAAACGATTAATATTTTCGATTAAGATTTTGACATGCAATTTACTGCAATGCAATGCAGTCAAAAGTCGAAGCCATAAACATTAAAAGAAATTCGTACAAAGAAATTTCATTAATTTTTATATGAAAGCGTTGAATTTATTATTTTAGGAAATTGAGAAATTCCTTTAAATTAAACCATTAACTCTAAATCATAATGACTTTTCATTGATTTTTTTTTGTACTCTCTAAAAACCTTTTGCGTCTTCGTAGCGTTTCTAAATTTTATTTACAGCTGACCAAGAAGATGAAATTTTAGCTCTATTCGACTTTTGTTAATCACTATGATGCTATTCTACACTTTTTATTTGATTATTACGACCGATTTATTTTCATTTCTTTTCATTTCAAGTCCTTTCCCTCTTCTCGGGCATCTTCTTTTCTCTCTTTCATCATGAAATTGTAGAGTAAATTGGTTGCTCTAAAATGGGTCTAAATTCAGCAACAATTTTGGTCTACCTCCTTAGAAATTTTAGCATTAAAAGTTACTTCTATATTTTCGTCTCGATTTTAAGCGATTTTTAAGTAAGTTATAATTTTGATTTAATTTTCCAAAAAGCCTTATTTTGTTGTCAAACAAAAAATTTTAATTTATGAAAATTACATTAATTGGAAATTGAATTTTTTTACTACTATTTAATGATTAATGTTTAATTATTGATTACAATTATTTTAGTTATAATATAATTAATTAAAAACTGATTTCATTCATGTTACTTTAGTTAAATGCTTTTTCCCTTTTTTAAATGAAATTCTTAGAATTTTGTTCAACTTGATTAAAACTGATCTAACGCTAAATTCTTTAAAGAAAATGTCATCGCTGATTTTGAAGTTTTAAAAAATGATTTATTGAAAAAATTGTTTATACTTTTACCAAATGACTGGAAATGATTTGGGACATTTAACTTTTTTAAACATTTTGTTGTCACTCATGTTGTTGCCACATATCCCATGAAATCGTACAACAATCATGTTTGTTGAACTTTTATTTTTACTTTTTTACAAATTTTCGTTTGTTTTTTTTGGATATTTTTGAGTTTCATTGGGTTGTTTTGTTTTATGAGAAAAGCACATCAAAAAAAAAAAAAAAAAAGAAAGCGTTTTGAAAGTCATTCGATGAATGTGGCCTAATTGTTATAGATGTTGTGATAGCAATCATCTAATTGACATCTACATTGACTGACAATAAAGTGTGACATTAGGAATAATAAAACAAAAAATATAGAAATCTTTAATTGAACTTTAATAGAGAAACAAAATGATTACAAAAATTGTCAAAAACAAAACTGCGCCCAAAATTTTGTTCGCTTTAGTTTTTGTTATTGTTAGTCTTATTTCAGAGAATTAATTATAATCGTTATGGATAAATATAGACAGCATAATGGGAGTGTACAATTTGATATACAATTAAAGTAAATATCGTTTCAATTGTACTTTTGCCTACATTTTTACTGAAACAACATTTAAGTGATACAAATAACATTAAAAATAATTATAATAAAAGAAAAGGAAATCAAATATATTCTATGATAACAATTAAAATTAAAGTCTACTCTAAAACTTTCTTAGTGTCATAAAGTATTAACTTTAAAAAGGAATGAGCTCTCTATAAAATCTATAAAAATTGATTTGTGCTAAGAAATTGGAGACAATAATGTTCTGATTTGTATTATTTGAGATTGTTCTTAAATAAATCAAATTGAATTATATTATTTGCTGATTATCTTATTTCAAGATTTACAATAACCAGAGGAAAGTATAAAGACTCTTTAGAGGCTCCATAAAAAGTGAATTTTGAAGCGACTTAGCTATATGTCTGTTCGTCTGTCCTTAAAGTTGTTTTATGTTAACGTTCCCTTGAGATGTTGCATTTTAATTTGATATGGATATTGCAACATGCTGTCCATAGATTAGTTTTGATAATAGGCCATACTGGTAAAAAACCACGCCTACAATGTCACTTTAATTGAGGGCATTCTTTTCACTTCCAAAATGTAAATTTAAAATGTTTTATTTGTATAAAATTAATTTTATCTACATTTTTTACATACATGAAAATGTAGTATAGAAAAAATGGCCAAGCCTTTCAATGATTTTTTAGTGATTATGCAAGATTTAACCTCAACAAAGTGCAATTCGTTTATTTGCTTAGTTTTCCAAAGAGTAATTGTTAAAAAATTATAAAGAAGAATTTTAATGTTTAGTCTTCTGATCTTCATCGCTTACACAACATTTTATCTATAATATAGATGTATGTATGTATGTGTGTATGCATGTATATAATATATATTTAGTAAATATGCTTACAGGCATATAAGTTATCCCATAAATTATAAATTGCATTCAATATGAAATGGAAGCAAAAAAAAAAAAACAGAATAAAATGGAGGAGACGAATAATGGACCCGTTTTATATTACCTAAACATATACATGTACATATACATATATATATATAAATTGTTAAATATATAATTACATTAAATGTATATGTATGTAAAAAAAAGAGTATAAAAGTCAGCCATATTAAAAAGTAAATATACAGAAAATAATGATTCAACAAACGATATGAAGTTTTCTTTTTTTTTTTTTGTTTTTTTTTTTGCAATTGTAAATGAATAAATTGAAAGAGAAAGAATAGATTATGTGTATGCTGTAGAGGTATAAAATAAAAGTTCAATTTAAAAGTATATATAAATATGTTATAAGACTTTAGGGCTGAATGAGCCGATTTGAAATAATCAACATAACAATCAATGACATTCATCATAAGAATTTGAACGGTATATGTATCTTTATATGGTATATATTTATATGGAAACGTCACCTATGGCTACATAACATTATAACAGTATACATTTATAAATGTTACTTTGTTAAATAATTACAATAATAGCAACAATATGCAACTTTATAATAACAACTTTTTCTTAAGTAAAAGAACCAGAAGAATTGTTAAACATGTCCCATGTCCCATGTCCCATGCCCCATGATGTTGGACAAAATCAAATATACTAAAAAAAAAAAAATAAAATAAAAGAATGAAAATGAAAAAAGATAGAAAGAAGAAGGTTAAATAATAAAAAATTAAGGAAAAAAGAGAAATCAAGAAAATTGAACATTTATATAAACAACCAATAAATGTAAAGTAAATATTCAATATAATTGAATCGGTTGGACAGACTACCGGACATAATTTACAAAGACAAACCTACAGACATACTAAGATAGATGATTGTAAATTCATATTGAATTCCCATAATTTATTCATTTTTTCTTTTTTTCTTTTTTCTCTTTTTTCCTTTTTTTTGCTTTTATATTTTAACTTCATTTAATGTCAATACTATAAAAAATATTTTTATTGTTGTTATTGTGATTGTTCTTGATTGTTCTCTCTCTCTCTCTCTCTCTCTCTTATTTTACTTATTTTTAATATATATATTTTTTTAAGATTTTAGTTGTCTTTGTTATGGCAGTTAAATCAATTATAATTAAAATGATAATTGTACAACAACTACAAACGAACTCTTACATTTTGATTTGTTCGTTTTAATATTTTTATATATTTTTTATTTTTTTGCTTTTGTTTAAAATGAATCAGATGCCATCTTTTAAAGTACCATCAATTTCAAGTAATTTTAAAGAAAAAGAAAATGGTAGAACAAGTAAAAATTATTACAAAATCTTATTATAAAATACCCTACAATTGGTCAACTTCTCTTATCTGATAAGAATTAAGAGTAAAGATAAAATGAAAATTGTTTTAAAATAAGCCCAAAATTTGCAATCAATATTTTTAAAAAATCGTAATATTGATCTATTTAAATTTAATTTTAAAAATTATCTGAAATTTATTTCTTAGCATCAGTAAAAATAATTGTAACATAAAGCAATGTCGCAAATATCGAACATTCCGGGAGATGTCACTTAAAAATTCAAAACATTTACATTTACATTTTAACCTCATGGCATTAAATTTTTATTCTTAATAAAATCATGTTAATGGATCATGAATTTGAGTTTGAGTTTAATTAGGGTTTGGTTGATTAGGGATCTTAAAATAATTGCTGTAACAATATGAAGTACCATAATAAACTTAAATTTTGAGTTTAGATTGATTTTTTTAATAAATCTTTAGATCTTAGTAACATACAGTTAGGTTGAATTCTAATTTCTACCTTTGGATATTTTGGAAACCTTAAATTTGCCAAAAGTTTTTTAAGTAAGAACGAAAGAACTGCCAAAAATCATTGATTAAAATTTCACATGAATAGAAATAAATTTTGAAATTTTTCTGTGTTGTGAGTGGCGTCATTTTAAAGGTTTTCAATGATTTTAATAGAATATGTAACGATTTATGATTTTCCTTCAAAGTCTGTGGAATATTATTTCATCCATGTTATACATTTAATATTCTTAAATATTAAATTGCCCAGTAAAGTGGGCAATTTGAAAAGTTTAAAAATCTAAAGAGAATTATGGATGATCGAAGGCAAACTTTGGCAAAATGGCTGTCTCTTTGGTATTGTTGTTGCTTTTACTGTTGTTGCTCCTCCTCCTTCACCTTTGCCTGCTTCACCATCATCATCGATCGCTAGTACTATTATTGTTGCTGCTGAACGCTATTGTTGTTATTATTATTATTTTGTTGTATCAGACAACGTTTTTTTTTTGTACTAGTCAATTAATTGTGTTTTAAGTCTCTAAATAAAATGCATTTTCTAACCTATAATTTTTTTTATGTTGTTGTAATTGCTATTAAATCAAATCAACAACAACATGAACAACAATAACAACAATAAGAATAACAATAATAATAATAAATTAACCAACCAACCAAGCAATAGTCAACCTCTTTGATGGGGGCAAATTGATGTGTATACGTGGCAGAAAAGTTGTTATTCAAAAACAAAAAAAAAAAATTAAAACAGACAAAAAAAAAAGAAAAATAAGTAACAAAAGCGCAAACAAAAACAAAAACAAAAACAAAAACAGTAACAGAAACAGAATTCATATTTTTGCCATCACGTTTCAGCAATCATCGTTGAAAAACCCCACAATTTAAAAAATCATTGATGAAAAGATCATTCTACTTTACTTCAATAAAAATAAATAAATACATGTATGTATGTGTGTGTATGTATCTATATATGTATGTTTGTCTGTATGTGTATACGTATGTATGTATGTATGTATGTGTGTATGTGTATGTTAGTTGTATACAATTTATGTGCAATACCTTTTGACCCCTTGATAAATCGTAAATTGCTGATTATTGTTTGTGCTGGTGTATCGCGTATCGCGTATCGCGTATCGCATTGTGTCTCATATCGCTTGTTGTTATTGTTATTGTTATCATTATTATTATTATTATTATTATTATTATTATTATTATTATTATTATTAGTTATTATTAGTTATTATTGTTGTTGCTGCTGTTGTTGTAGCTATTGCTTTAAACATTTGATGAATATTTTCTGTCATTTCTTTCATTTTCCTAAAGATTTCTTTCATTTCGTTACATTTGTTACTGTTGCTGTAGTTCGCCGTCGCTGCTGCTGCTATTGTCGTTGTTTCTTTCTCTTTTGGTCGATAATCAGACATTTGAAAATAAAATATTTGTATGGCTATGACAACACAGTAACAATAACAATAACAATAACAATAACATTGAACAAAAAAAAATCATGCGATATTATCTTTCATATTAACTTCTTCTTCTTGTTCTTCCCTTTCCACTTCTTCTTATTTTTATTATTATTATTAGTAAGAATAAGTTTTCTTCTCTTCATAATATTTTTCTTTTCTTTTCTTTTCTTTTATTTTTTTTATTTTATTTTATTTTATTTTATTTTTCATTCTTAATATTTAATAAGATTTTATGGCTTTAAGATAAAGAAAGTACAGTTATATATTTATTAAAATATCTATCTCTCTCTCTGTATGTGTGTGTGCATTTGATTGTGTGTCATTCATTGTTCGTTCGATAATTGAGACTTTGTTAACTAAAATAAAAAATATATTTATATACAAAAAAAAAAAGAAAAGTACTAATAAAAATTCTATAAAATAAAACATCAAATAAAAGCAGTAGAACAACAAAAGCAAAAAAAAAAAGGAAGAAGCAAATCAAGCGAAATATTTTTGCGATTGTCTGAATCTTTCACCATCAATCACCAGCCATAAAAGTTTTAATGACCGTTCGTAATCGTCATCGTAGATGATGATTAAATGCTTTTATTTTTTATTTTTTTTTTGTTTTTGTTTTTTTTTTTTGTATAAAAAAGAAAAAGATATCAAAATTTGAAAAAAAAAATTTTACAAAATAAATTTTCGATTCATATCATAAATATATACTTAGAGACAATGATTTTAATGATTGATATTAAAGCTTTGGCATGATTTCAAAAGAAATTGAAAGAAGTGGAACAAAAAAAAAATTAAATGAAATGAAATCAAAACTTAACGATTTTAACAATAAAATTTTAATTTAAAATAATTTGATTTGGAAATATTTTTCTTTAGATATTTGTAAAAATATTTCTTAAGTTTTTCCGGATTTCCTAAATTTTATATTAAAATGTTTAGATTAAAAGATATTGCTTTCGCTCATAAAACACAAACTTTTTCTAGAAATTTGTTTTCTTTTTTTTTTTTTATAATTTGTAATGTGCCATATTTCTAACTTCTATGGATCTATTTGTAATTTCTATAGATCTATATTATAAAATTTGATGATTTTTGCTTAGTACTTTTAAATGAAAAATTTTGAAAGCTGAAACTTTGTACAAATCTATTCAAAAGTTTTGCAAATCGACCACGCCTACCAGAAATTGTATAATACCAAATTTTCCCATATTTTACAGTCTTCATTTCATAATGCCTTAGGCCTTGATGGTGGTTATCTAAGATTCAGCCATGGCCATATAAATTTTTTTCATGTTAATTTTCGTGTGAATTCTCAAGTATTGCATTTTTAATTAAACAAATTAAATTACACAAATTAAATTAAATTTTTATTCATTAGTTTTGGGAGTTTTTGTTCAATTTTGAAATTTAAAGTTTTTGCTGCTTTTAAGACTTTTTCAAAAACTTAAATCTAACCTCAATAAAGCATTAGTTTTCAATTGTTTTATTTATATCATTATTGTTGTTGTTTGTTATTGTTAATTTTATACAATGTAAACAATTTCATTTGATTAAGTTAAATGGAAAATGGAAATAGAAAACTTTTACAAAGTCCATTAATTTTCCCAAAAGTAAGAAAAAAAGTCTTTTGGGTTTTTCGCTTGGCATTAATATTTTTTCAATTTTCTTCTTACAATTTATTTTCATTTTATTCAATTCTTTTATAAAAATCTATAGAAATATTTCTACATAAAGTTTCTTTTTGGTTCAAAGAGTAAATTACATTGTTTGCTTTGTTGAGAAATCTTCAGTTTGAATCGATTACAATTTTTTTTTCTTTTTTTTTTTTTTTTGGTTCTTTTTGATTAAAGGATTCTGAATGCTCTTAGGAACCTGTTTCATTTATTTATTTTCAATGTTTTTTCTTTCTATTTTAAATCACTAAACTTAAAACAATGCGAAATAAGAAAAGTGTAAGTAGAAGTAGAGGAAGAAGAAGAAGAAAAAGGCGAAAGGCGGATTTAAAAAAAAATTTTTTGTAAAGTGTTCAAGTGATTTTTCATTTAAATTCCTGTAAAGCGCTATCACAATAAAAGATAACGCATACATTGCGACCACAATTATTTTTTATCCTTAACACACGCAAACATTTATTCATATTCCGATATAAAATAAATATGAAGTTGAAAGTATTATGTTTGACATGCAGCAGCAATTGCTACCGCATTTTTTTTTAGCTTTAAATTTTTTATTTTTCAATAAATTCTACTTTAAAAATATATATAAAATATACATATTGGTTAAAAAGTTCATGATCCTACTAAAAAAGATTTTATATATATGAAGGCAACTTTTTTAAAGCGTGACTGAGTTATTTTAATAGATCACTGATTTTCTACTCTTGCTTTTTTTGGTGCATAGTTTACTATTGCTTTTAAAGCAGGCCTCAGTTTGGCCAGGCACTTCTCCATTAATTTGAGTCCAATTTCTTTTGTTAAGATTGCCTGCTTTAATTTGGAATTAGGCCAAGCGGTTTATGGCAGATCTGAAGAATGTTAGGGATACCTAAACCTTTCTGTACTTATAATGAAAAAACCAGTTTTGATGATGTGGCACTTTGTTCTTTTCTAACTTTCTCTTCAGTCTATTTAAGGACCCCTCGTTTAAATATTTATCTTGTAATGAACAGCAATCAAACTTTTATCTTTTACTTGATCAATTGATATCTGAAAATGATTTGAAGAAGCCTTATAAAAGCTGAAAGCGTTTGTTGCTACATTAACAAAATTATTGACCTATGTGTTAAAAGATAATAACAATATCTAAAATTAAAAAGAAAAGAAGGAAACATGCATTGAAATTTATTCATCATTAATTTCAATTCGCTGTGAATGCAAAAAACAAAGGAAAACAAAAATAGCAGGAATAAATTTTGTACAAACAATGTCCCTACCTGATTGCCTGATTGTGTGTATTAATGTGTGTAAATATATATAAATGATTAAATGTATATCTTTACTTTAGTTAATACAAAAATATATTTTCAATAGGGCCATTGAATTGTCATTGATTTTTGTCTTGTGTGAGTATTTTGTAATGAAAAATGAATTTTTATATTTGCGATTTTATACTTAAGCCACACACAAAATAAATTATTTACATATACGAGTTTAAATGTGTGAGCAAATTATTAATGATCCTTGAATAAAACGAGCTAATTTCAATTTGAAATCGAAAACTAAAAAAACCAAAAAAAAAAAAAAAAAAAAGAAAAAAGACAAATATCAGAAAAATAAAAAACAAAAAAAAAAAAGGAAATTTTTTATTAATTTAAGCACTTTGGCGGTTTTGTATTTCATATGAAATGCTTCTTCTAGTTTGATTAGCGTTTTTGGGCTGCTGGTTCTTTTTTCTTCTTTATTATTCTACTTTTATGAAAATATAAATATAAATGACATAATAAATAAATAAATAAAAAATTATAATTATTCTGGTTTATTTCGTTTTGGGCTTCAAATGATTTCACTTATGAAATGAAATCATTTTGGCCAGTTAAAATAAGTTGTATTTTTAATTTCTTTTTTTTTATTTTTTCAATTAGTGTGTATGTACGTAAGTATGTGTGTAAGTGTGTGAATAAAATCTCTATATATATTTATACGTACAAAAAAATGTTCGCGATCATTTTACCTAATCAATCATTTTGTTGATTTGATATTTAACACTTTATAACTTCTTTTTCCATTTAATTTCCTTTTCTCTCAGCATGGATAGCACGTGTTTATTACTTAAAGAATGAAACATAAATATCTTTGATTTTTTTTTTATTGAAAATGCCGAATGATTGAATAGTCATGTTATAAGCTAAAGCCAAAACTAAAGCCAAAACTAAAGCCAAAGATGAAAGACTTGAATAGACAATTTCGTTGCATGGCAAACTTTAATATTTTATGCTTATTGATGTTGATGTTGTTATTGTTGTTATTGCTATAATGAACCTTTGAATGTTATAACCATTAAAATTATTCAATATTCAACATTTAACATTCAAATCTATATAATATTGTCGCTATACGAAATGCTCTTAAACTCAATTGAAATGGTGGACATTTGTGTGGTGTTGTTGTTAGCTGCTTTGTAAGTTATATGAAAAAATAGATATAGACAGATATCTAGTTATTATTGGCAATTTTACTAAATAATAATAAAGCGGCAAACATCAATAAATTATAATAATTTTTAACTGAGAGTTATTGTTAGAAAAAACTTGGCTACTTGACTTGACTTGAATTTTTATGCCGACAATTTCTTTTTTTAAAGCCATTACAATGCTAATAATGATATTGATATTAATGATAATTATTATTTCTATGATGATGATTATTAGCAAGATCATTGCACGAAGTCATTGTACAAATTGTACACATTTATAATTATTTCATATGAATTATCAATTAATTCATTATCATCATCTTTATCATAATTAATTATTATAATTATCATCATTAGCATTATGATTATCATCATTATAATTATCATGATCATCATGTTCATCATAATCATTATAATGATTATCATCATTATTATTATTGTCATAATTAATGATTTGACCCTTCCATTGTTAAAATTATTATATTTGATGTCAATTGATGGTGGCAGAGTTTACGGTGGCAGTTTGAAAGTGCCAGCCATGAAGTTGTGCAACGATGAAGGTGGCAACTTTTATTGTTGCCTTTTAAAATGCCAATCGTTCAGTTCTTTATTTATGAAAAAATATAAAAAAATTATAAAAAGGAGATGGCACAATAGCAAAATCTGTTTATGGGTCTGTTCATTTATCTATCTATCTGTCCGACTGTCTGTCCGTCTGTCTGTCCGTCGGATCATCAGCCCTTTTATATCTTTGTATGCTGCATAAATATTGTATCCTGTGTTAAAAAAAAAAGTAAACAAAACAGTGGCCAGTAGAATTTCTTTAATATCAGCAACAATAGCAATGACTATAACAATAATAATAACAACAACAACAATAGCAATAACAATATTAAGAATATAAAGAGAAAATGCAAAATAAAATGTATAACTTTTCCACCTTCAGTCGTTTCTTTCACAATTCGAGCATTTGCTTTTAAATTCTGTTTTTGCATCTTTTTCCTTCTATTTCCTTCTATTTCATCTTTTCTCATAAGCAACAACGAACGAATCATTTATCATTTTACACAATTTACGGATAAGCTTTTGTAAAGGCATTAACTTGCTGATTGTTTTCTGGCTACTGACACTTGCTTTTGTGCTTATGCCTTGAAAATATATAAAAATCATACAAAGAAAAAAAAAGAAAAGATAAGCAAGAATAACAACAACAACAACAACACAACAACAACAACAAGATAACTAAATAACTGAAGAGAGAAAGAAGGCAGAAAAGCCTTAAAAGAAGCAGCATAATGTAGCAGCTGCTGCTGCTACTACTGCTGCTGTTGCTGCTGCTACTGCTGCTGGTGGTGGTTTTAATTATCATTAACAAACGTTTGGTATAAAAATTTTTTTATTGAACTTTTTCAGCTGGCTGCATCGTCTCTTTTCATTCATCCATTTGTATTTCATATATTGGAATGTTGTTTGGCATTTAGTGTGGAATGTCTTTTGTATTCTTTTGCTTCCTTTTAATTTTCATTTGTTGCTTTTACTCACTTTTCTCCGATATTTATCGAGAATCTGCATGTAAATATTTATGTAAATCTAGGATTCTATAGATAAATTTTTTTAATTGGATTTATGCATTAAACAAAATTAAATAAACGAAATGAATCATAAGACAATTAAGAGAAATGGCCAAAGAGCCAGAAAGAAGTTGAGAAGTAATTTTGATTGATTTAGTTAGAAATTCATTTCATTGTTTTTTTTTTTTTTTGCTTTAATTACTTCGTGTTGGCTAAGCCAAAATTATTAAAAATTTTTTATTATTTAAAAATCTGATAATTGTTTTAGAAAATTTTTGTGATATACTTTTTTCTCTCTCTCTCTCTCTCTCTCTCTCTCTATCTATCTTTTTTTTTCATACTATTTGAGACATTTTTATGGCTAATAATTTTTTATTGTTTTCATTTCATTAATTTCTGTGTTGTTTTTTGAAATTTTTTCTTTGTTTCAAAAGATCTTCATTTCAAATAAATAAAAAAAAAATGGTGAGTAAGAAACGAGAAAAAATTCAAAATACATATATAAAACGCACCATATGCCAATGACGTAGCATAAAATTAACACTAAAAAGTAATTACTGTTCATTCATTAATCATGTTATGTTGTTATCCATAATATCCATAATATCCATAATATCCATAATATCCATAATATCCGTAAAATATCAAAATACGAGGGCACTAGCTTCTTTTTTTCTCGTGGTTTTCTTTCTAATTTTTTTCTTTTTGTTATTGTTTGATGTTGTTGTAGTTGTTTGATTGTTGTGTTGAAGAACAATAGGGCCACGCTACATATTAAAAAATAATATTGAAATTTATCCATTTTTGTCAAGTCATCATTTATTTCATTTAAATTGATAAATGTTGAGTCCTTTGTTGTATTTTCCGCTTGTTTTTTAAGTGGTGGTCTTCCTCTACATTTTCCTTCTTTTCTTTTCTTTTGTTTTTTTTTTTGTGTTTTTTGTGTATTTGGCTTAATGAAATTCTTATTGAACATCATTAAAAATTTCGCACCTTAATTGTTTGCCCTTTCTTTTGTTTTTATCATCTCCCGCTGACATATAAAAAGATCACTCCTTGTACTTTAAAATTTCCCAAAAAAAAAAAAAAAAAAAAAGATAACAATTACATTGCTACATTGGGACTGACAACTTATAACAAACAACTGTTTCATCCTTTATGTAAACACTCTAAATGCCAACCGGATGTTATAATTTTTACAAAGTAAACCAATAAACTTATGCAGCTTATGAGGAAAATTTTAATCTTGAACAAGAATAATTGAGAGTCACTTAGTTTCTAATAACTTATAACTTCTATAACTTATAACTTCAAAACAACTCCTTGACTTCTCTATTCAGCAAATTATCCTTTAGCTTTGGATTTCGAATGATAAAAGCAAGATTCAAATATTGAAATTTTGAGTACTTTGCCTTTCAAGGTTTACAAAGATTGTAATTTAAACATGGCCAAGCTTAAGCCGCCTAAGTAATATATTTAATAACTTTAATTAAATATTTAATTAAGTAATTTACTTAATTTATTTAATTAGTACATAATTTTAAGTGTATTTTAAAGTATTTTAAAAAAGATTGCTAAAGCCAAAATTTAAATGAAAAAAGGCATGATTTGTGAATATTTTCTAAGCAGAATTATCTGGGTGATGCTTTAAATTTTCTAAGATTTAATTAAAAGTTAAATTTAATAATAATTTAATTTTTTTTCTTTTCTTTTCTAATGATTTTAATTTTTGTATCATTATAAAGATTAACAGTTTCAATAGAAAAAAAAATATAAACAAAAAAGACTTTTCGATTGTTATTTGTATTTCTTCGAGTTGGACACGTTTTCAATTTTTTTTTTATTTATTTATTTTTTTTTTTATTATAATTTGCTATCATTATTTTTGTTCTCTCATAATTTGTTTCTTCAGATTTTCCACATTTTCTACTTTTCTACAATTTTCTACAATTTTCTATAATTTTCTTGTTTTTGTTTTTAGAAAAATAATAACAAAAACAAGAATGAAAATAACACAAATCAAACTATTGATAATGCTTTAAGTTGTTTTGCCCAATTACTTTGCACATCATTAGAATTATTTATATGTTACATGGCATGCATTAAATTTTTACTGATTATTTGTATGCAAAATGCAACAGAATCAAGCAACAGCAGTAGAAAATTTGGCCAAATATGAAATAATGAAAATTTAGCAAAAACAGAAAAGCCTTAATAATAACAGTAATAAAAGCAACAATAACAATAAAACGAAAACAAAAAATAACAACAACAAATAGCAACAACATTACAAAAAAAAAAAAAAACAGAGAACCAAAGAAGAAAAACGTGAATGGATTATTACGTAAATTGTTGTAAATAGCTTGAAAACGTTTTCGTTTATGTGGGCTGAAGATGTTGTACATCAAGCCCAACCTCATACCTCCAAAACCCCAAAACCCTAAAATCACCCAAACTCCCAAACTCATCAACAAATTAAACTCCATAAAAACGTATTCATGTGTATCATTTGTGTTTGTGTTGTTGTGTGTGTGTGTTGGGTGTGGTGTGGTGTGTGTGTGTGTGTGTGTGGTGTGTGTGTGTGTGGTGTATCTACAAATTATACATTATATGCACATGCACTTTTTATTTTTTTTTATGATGATTTGAATAAGAAAAAAAAAACGCCAAAATCTTTGAAAGAGTTTGAATGATAAATTGCAATTTAAATGAATTAAATGAATTAAATGAATTAAATGATTACTTACCAGAATTAACGTGAGGTCTGATTGCTGATCACGATCAACAAGTTTTTTCTTTTTTCAAAAAAAAATAAAAAATAAAAAAATTTGAAATGAGCTAAATCGAGTTGAGTTAAGTTGAGCTGAGTTGAGTTGAGCTGAGATAAAAGAAGTATCCAAGGATTGTTAAATGCAAATTCTTCATGTTTCCCAAAAAATTATCAATACTTTTAAAAAAAAAAAAACCTTGTTTTTTTTCTATTTTGGGTTTTTCAAACAGAAGAAAAAACAACAATGGGAAGAAAGGAGAAAAGAAAAGGCAAACAACACTCCATTTGCCAATTAGTAATGAATTGTTTTTTTTTTGTTTTTGTAGTAAGAAAAGAGAAAACGTGATTGGGTTAGAGCACAAAATATGCCAGAAAATATCAAAACGAAAAAGAAAAAGAAGAAGAATGCAATGAAATTAAAGAAGTTGCATGTAGCGAGAATAGCTGGAGGTAACCATCCAATCAACTAAACATGAGATCTTGCTGATTTTTAGCATGCAAATGGCCGTTTGGCTGTTTGGCTGTTTGGCCGCTCGCTCGATCGACTTACTAAATTTGGACGTTTATCTCATTAGAAAGAAAATTTTCAAATATATTCATTTCGCCATTTGATCAAATCGAATTGGAATCGAAATGAAATGAAATGAAATAGAAGGAAAAATATAAGCACAAAGAAATTATCTCCAGTTTGAATGGAAAACAACAATAATGAAATAAAATGAGCTATAAGCCAATACCAATATAATGATGGAGGTTAAACAGAGAAGTAACAAAAACATAAACAAATTTTGAAAAGAAATTATGAAAAAGAAATAAACAAAAAATAGCAAAATGATATTTGAGGGCGATGGAGATAAAGACAATTTGAAATAAGCGAATCATAAGACTGATTTTATTCGTTTTTTTTTTTTCTTATTTTGCAGAAATTTCAATTGAAGCTAAATTGAAGCCACAAAGGCTAAAAGTACAATAATTAGTGTTTTTTCTTTTAAATTTTTTTTTGTTTTTGGAAAAAATTACCTTTAAAATAATAAAATTTGAAATTAATTTGTTGGATTTGTTTTTATCTAATTAAAATGAAAAACTAAGAGAAATCGTTCCTACATTTTTTTGTCTTGAAATTTATTCAAATCTTATAATTAACAGGTTTTTCTCTATTATTATCTTTTAGTGAACTGAGCTGAAAGCCTGATTAATCAAGTATTCAAAATTTTTCATTATTTTTTTTAAAAAAAAATTATTTAAAAAAAAAATAAAAGAAATTTATATATAAAGTATACATTGAAGGGAATTTTGATTAAAACTTAATTTGTGTCTTAAGTGAATTTTCTTGCGATATTTCATTTTATTTGATGTTCTGAATGGTTGCTCTTTTCAGAAATTTACACTGTATAAAAAATTTTTTTTTAAGATAATTTTGTACTAATAATCTAATTTCATTCTTTAATAAAATCAAAGTTGATCTTTAAGTAACGCAATATCGGAAACGAGTTGAGTAGCAGTGAACTGGATTCATCATATGACTTGTCATTCGAAAGAAACTTAATCTAGCCGATACTGATCTCTTAATATTTTGTAAAGAGGCGTGCAATATGTTCCATCTTGAGTTCTACTTAAAGATTTAATCAACAAACTTATTGTACAAAAGTTTTGATTCGAAAGGCAACTTGTTATTCTTTAACAAAAAATGACTTAACAAAATCTCATAAATTTTATTTTACAAGCAATTTCTTTAGATTTTTTACATGTAAATTTTAGCATAATTAATTTTGAAAAACTTTTTCTAAACCCTTTGATCTATTAATCTTTCAAATATCTATTGAATATGAGTGGGCAGTTAATTTGATCTTAAATAATGCCCATTTATTTATGCATTATAATGCTTTATTATCATTAAATTATAATCATTTATTCTGCGGCTACTGTGATGGATGTTTTAGATCGTTATACAGATGACCTTTTTTTTGTTGTTCTTACTTTTCTTGTTACTCTTTTGAGTTATTGTTATTTATTCATCATCATCATCATCATCATCAACATTTTTATCTTCTGTTTGTTCGGGTGTTGGCATTATATAATAATAATCTTTTAAAGGCTACTGTGAATAAAAATAAGAAGAAGAAGAACTATACTTTTAGCATTTTTCACTTTCGACCTTCTTTTTAGCTTCACATGTTTGTTTTGTTATATTCGGCTGTGGCTTATATTTAACCATAACGATAACGATAATGATAATGATAATGATATTGATGATGATGATAATAATAATAATGAAATTGTTAATGATAATTTCAATGTTATTTATCTTTTGTCCAATAATTTTCTACAATGACTGAAAAATTCTTAAGGATTCTTTTTTTTTTTTTTGATCAACTAACAATAACAATAAAGTAAATGAATCAAAAATGACAGAATTGAAATCGATAAAACCTTCATCTTAAATATGGACCATTAATATAGTATTACATTATTTTTAGTAAGAATGTCTGACTTATGGTAAATTTCCTTTATAAATTTTAGCAAACACTTTTCGATATCAATGATTTTATAAATTATTTGTGGGGCGTGATGGAGAGGACGTAAAAGATCGTATGACTTTCAGTTAATCACTTTATTTTCTCTTTTGTTTGCATATAAAATTTTTAGGTAGCCCTGTTTTAAAGAACGAGTCCATTAATCGCTTTCATGAAGCCCTTAAATTTGAGCACCAAATTTTGACTTTTTCATGATGTGAGATTGCTTTTACTAAATAGAATCATAGATAAATATAGATCAAAGTGCTTCAAAAATGTGGCATTAACTTAAATTATTTATATACTTTGAAAATTTATTCCAAAACTGTACTATCAAAGTTTGAGTAAATTTTAATGCCACGTGGCAATTTAGTTACATCAGTTAGAATTCCTCAACTTTTCATTCTCAAATTTGTTTTAAAATATATAAAATAATAATTGAAAATAAGGAAATAAGGAAAGGTATATTCAAAAGTAGTGTAGATTTAAGAAAATGTCCTTGAAAGTAAAAATTTATGCTAAGAACGAGAAAGTTAAATGACAAAATGATTTTTTTCTTTCTTTTTCTTTCTAAGAGTTTCTATCTAGTTAAACATTTTAAACATAAATTATTATATATAATTGGCAAAATAATAAGCTAACATAAGTTATAGGCATAAATGCATATATATGCATTTTGCCTTTATGCTTATATGCATTTATACAAATATCTATTTATATAATTTTACACTTGATTGCAATAAAATGTGTTTGTGATAAATTTAATCAAATATATTACACGGCTTGTTATTCAACAACAAGTAAAAAGCACGCCATATATAATGGACGGACATATACACATACACACATACACACACATACACACATACACAATATATATATATATATATATATATATATATATGTGTATAAAGAAAATGGTAAACATTTTAACCGGACTCTACAATTTAAGCATATAAAACGATATGTCGCCTAGAAAAATTATTATTATATATCATTTTATATGTATGTATGCATGTATATATATGTATGTATGTTTGTAAATGTATATGTGTGCTCTATATGATATATTATACAATATTGCATATAAATACAAAATGAAAAATGTCACAAGTTGTGTCATGCATTATGCTTGATGATAGATTAAAACAAAACAATAACAACAATAACAATAATAATAATAATAATAATATATATATATATATATATATATATATATATATATGCATGAAATAATCGTGCATAATAATAATCATAACACAACAAATAATAATAATAATAATAATAAGAGTAACTGTAAATGGATAACGAAGGCGAAGGCGAAGGCGAAGGAGAAAGCGCAAGAAAAACGACATTTAAATTATAACATGAATGAACGAGAATGTATGTAAAATTGATAATAAAAAAAAAGAAAAAAGGATAAAATTACAATGCATGGATAATGTAATGGCAAAGCAAAGCAAAGCAAAGCAAGGCCAGGCAAGCTAAAGTGAAGCATTGCAATATAAGCTAAAATTTATTTCATTGTAACTGTAAGGCGATATATATATATATATATATATATATATATATATATATATATATATACATATAAACATATTTTAAATAATATATAATTTACATGTTGATTATGAAATAGTAAATGTAGGAGAATATGGACAAGTTGTTTACAATATCATTCATATGAATGCCATAAGCATTCCATTCATTCAAAACGGATTGCATTTGCATTATTTTGTATGTACATTATGGCATAGATATTACAACAAGAATAAGATGAAGTTGGCGTCACGCATATACGTTATTGCATGTGAAGCGTTCAGGTACAAAGGAATATAAACAACAACAACAACAATGAGTAACAAAATATCAACAATAATTATTATTAGTTTATGCAATGTTGTTGTGTTGCTGTTGTTTTGTTCTGTTGCGGTGAATTATGCAAACTAAACTGTTGGTAACACGATTAGTGTTGGCCAATAGCAACAACAATAACCAAAGAACAATTAAAAAAGAAAAATCAAAGCAATCAATTACCTTTGGCTTTTTACCGAACAAAATGAAACTGTACAAATAAATCTAGAATCGGCAAAAGAAAAAAAAGTCATACGGCCTGAATGGTTACTAATAATTAACACAAAATGAAATGAAATGAAATGAAATGAAATAAAATAAAATTAAATAAAGTAAAATGAAATAAAATGATATGAAATGAAAAAAAAAATAATTAAGAAAATTATATGTAGAATAGAAAAAGTTTACGAGAAAAAAAGAAAAGGCATGAAATTAGAGGCGATATTATCCAGCTATGAAATACTCTAAGGAAGGCCCTTCCAAATTTTTTTTTTATTATTATAGAACTCATTTTTAAAGAAAAATATATGGAATTTGTTTATGTCGCAAACAAATGAATTTCAAGTTATTAGAAAAAATATTTGTATAAATCTTAGATATTCTACGTTCCCCTAGAAGGTCGCTACTTTCTAAAAAGGCTTTAGGAGATAATTTTATTTTAGAAATTTTGTGTTAAAATTTTTATATTACGAGCGAGAGTTGCCAAAATTATATTAATATAATCGAAAGTCTGATCTTTTAATTTTTTGTCCTTTAGACAAAAATATTTGAACAATCTTAATAAGTGAAATTTTGCTGTGTTTCTGGGTTGAAACGTTGAAAATTGTTCAAAATACAAATTTTAATCCATTAAAATCAATTGAACTTAAAGATTTTTGAAGACTGTTTGAATATGGCCAAGATATTTCAAGGATTGAACAGATTACTTTTTTGGCAAGTGCCATAAATCTTTTAAAATTAGTTCAATTTCTTGCAGTTTTTATTTTTATTGTGGCTTTAACTTTAAGCTTCAAGCTCATTATAAACTAAATAAGTATGATCCCTTGGAAATTCTTACAGTTCCATTAAAAAATAAACTTTAACTCAAATGGCGTAAAAGATACCAAAAAAAAAAAAATAATAATAATAATAATAAGAGCTAAATCATATCGCAACAAATAATGTTAAGAATATTTAAATAGATATCTGTGTGTATCTGTGTGTGTATTTTATATGAATAATATTTTGTAGTGTGTTATAACATGCAACATTAAATGAAGAAAGGCGGCCATTGCATTTTAATAACAAACTAATAACATTTTAAGTTGTCGAATATCCATACGAGAGGGTGAAAATTTGACAATAACAAAAAAAGGACTCAAAAAAAAAAAAAGGAACGCAAAACTTCCACAATCGTCTACAATATAAATTGTTATGGTAGTGGTTGAGATTTTGAGTAAAATTGTATTGCAATTGTAATTGTTTGCCAAGCGATTGTTGTTGTGGACGGCAGGCTTTTTCATTTTGTGTGGCATGCACAGTTAAATCACACGCAAAACCATTACTGATTATTAACACATTTTTTAATAAAAAAAAAAAAAAACAAAAAAAAAGAGGAGAAAAAAAAACAAACAACAATTCTTTTAAATGCTTTAATTCTAAGCACTCTACATTCTAAATTTTAATACAATGAAAGGGTTTCCATTTGTATTTTGTTCTTTCATTGCTTAAGTTAATAGTATTTCGAATCTTCTTAAGCTCTATAAGAAATTTAGTGATGCTTTCAAAATAATTTGGGAAAATATGGAAAAAAAGATTCGGGTATTTTTTTTTTTATCAAAGATGAATCAACACTTTATCTAAAATCTTAGTTTACAACGATTAAATGTTTGTTTTAAATCTTAAAATTACTTTTGCCATAAAGTTATTTGCCTTTTGAATCAAGAAATAACTGAGTCAAATTTAAAAATTGGATCGAATCGGAGGCATAGTTTGAATAATAGACCCTTGTAATCTGGCTCTCGCAAATTCATAAAAGTTTCCTTATTGTGAAACAAGAATCTTCGGTTTACTTTATACTTTTGATTTTTTTGTGTAGTCGAAAATAGGTTTAGCAGATTTCCCCAATAAATTTTGATCGTTTTCCTAAAAATAAACATCCGACAAAATTATTCAGTGCCAATTCAGAAATCACAATTCAGAATATAGATTTTCTAATGTCTTGATTGATCCTTATAAATTTCATGCAGCATGCTTTAAGAGCGATCCAGAGCAAAAATAGTGCAAAAAGAATAAAATATCATTTTAAACGTTCTGGTTGCTTGTGCCACCAGAACTTTGAACAAAAAACCAAAAAAATGTTCATGTAAATTTTTAAAGAAGGCGACATTTTCCTTTTTGCATATTTGTATACATATGCAAATACATACGTATATAAATGCATATATATATATATATATATATATATATTTATGGAGGACGATTTAATTTGTTACGTTAAAATGTTTTCGTGCCTGTGGCGGCATAAATGCAGCAATTTTAAAACATACAATGCCAATTAATAAAAAAAAAAAATGCAAGGAAAAGTTAAAGCAAAATGAAACCAGCAAAAGAAAGAAAATAAAAATAAAAAGGAATACAAATACAAAGGTAACTTTTTTTGTTATGTGTATGTATTTATTGTTTAAATGGCTATAAAAATGTTTTATGTATTTGTACGTGTTACTTTCAGGTGTGATTAGAACTCCTTTCGGGTATTATTTTCATTTTTAGTACTTTGTAAGGAATTTTTTCTTTTTTATTTTCCCATTTTGAGCTTTTTTGAATACAAAATTAATAGGAAAAACTAAATGAGTACATGAAAGGGGTCTTACATTTACACATTTGACGGAAATTAAAAAAGATATGGATATACTTAAAATAATTAGTTTAATAAGGTCTTGATTTGATATCATGAGATTAGAAAGGAGATTCGTATGATTTCTTGGCAAAAATAATCTTTCAAATTTTAAGATAGAAATCGAAAGTTGACATAATTTTATGGTCTTCAAGTGATATGCATTCAAATTTTATAAGCAGGCTTCAGTGCCTTGTTTACGATTCAGTTTCTTGAGGTGCTATAAAAAGTTCGTTATTAGTCTGAATGAATAAAATTCTTAGTTAAGGGGATATTAGCCGGAAACTTTAAAATTAGTAATCAAGACTAGACATGGTCATAATTTTGATTATCTTGGGTAGAGATAGAGCTCTTAATAGTAAATATTAGTAACAAATTTTTGAACTTTTGTTTTTTGCCAATAAAAGTTGGCAACTTCTGTGCTCCATATAGAACATTTTAAAAAAGTCCATAATTAAGTTGTATGCCTACTTGAAAATTAAAGTCCTCATCACTTTTATCTTTAACGATTGAAGTGAACTTTGCCAATAAAAAGAATAAGAAGTAAACCATTTAAAATGGGCATGGGGTATAAAGTTTCATTCTTAAACGCATTAATTTTTGTAGGAGAAACAGTGAAAATTTAAAAAAGAAAATTTAAAAAGTTTTGTTGTATTGGTCTGCACTACTTTTGGTACAGAGTATAATACTTTTGTGCAGATACTTGTAACAATCAGAAGGAATTGGAATAAATCTACCTTTTATTGTAACAATCATCTTAGAGTCACTATCAGATTCGACTTAAGCTTGCTTGTCCGTTTGTTCATCTATCTGTTAGCCGGCCCCTCCGTACGTTGCTGTGTCTATGTAAATTTGTTATCAAAGTACAGATTAGAACTTCAAAACTATTTAAAGAAAATTAGGCATCGGACGTGGTTTGACCTAAAAACGCTGGAACATAATTTTGGTTAAGGTCAAACTAAAATTACCACCACATGCCACCATGCCACATAAAATGATATATTTAGCAAAAAATTTCTATGAGAAGAAATTACAAATTCCGGGTATTTTTTTGTTAAAAATGTGCTGCCAAAAATTTATTATAAGACTTTGATCGATCGAATCCAAACAACTTTAATGTATAGACTTGTTTTTTTATTTGGACATTGATAATTTTCAAATAGATATTTTAATGGATCATTTACATTTAAGAACACGATTATTTGAAATTCTATTTGTTGGTGTCTTTTTATTTTTATTTCTATGGTTTTTTTTTATAACTTTCTTATAATTTTATGTATTAATAAAAATAGTGAAATCAAAAAGGAATTCATTTAACTTTTAATTTAATTACTGCGTCTATAAATTGCTCATTTAATTAATGACCTTTTTTTCTTGTTATTTGATTTCATTTTTTTTTTGTTTTTGTATATATTTTATATAAAATGATTTTCTTTTGTTGTTGGCATTATTGTTTCTTCTACTTTATATTGTTATATATCGTTAAAACTTTGGGGAAAGAAATAACAAGAAAAGTTGACTATCATAAAAATTTTTATGGTAATGGATGCTATTTATTTGACATTTAAATCAGCTTTATAACGTGAATAATTTAATGAGTTAATTTTTGCTAGAGTTTCTTTTATTTCAACCTCATAACTTGATATGAAATGTTAAGGCATTGAAAATTGCAAAACTTGATAATTTCAAACATCTCGTGTTCATTAAATATAATTATCAAATTGTAATAATATCAATATTTCAACTCTTAACTTTTAATTCTAAATTTTTATTTGATAATTTGATGTTAATTGTTTAATGTTAACATTTGGCCGAGTGTTAATTGTTAAGTATTTTAATTTTTTTCATGCAAATATTTTCTTCAAAATAAAGCATTATTTGATCTTAGATCTTTATAATTATTCGATCATTGTCAATAGCTTACATTACTGGGCTGAACTAAAGAAGAAGAAGGTAAATATACCTTTAAAAGGGCAAGTTGGAGACTTGATAACAGAACTCAAGGGATGGTGGGTAATAAATAGAGAGACTTAAAAATGTTTCAACAGATTTGTCAAGTAAATAATTTCATTTCAAATAGGTGGGTCTATGGAGTAAAAACACTTATAAAGCAAGTTCAAAGAGTATTGGCATATACGCTAAAATTGATGCTGGATTTGAATCTTTAAATTCCTTATAATTCCATCTAGTAAACTTAGGCCTCAATAAGTAATTTGATGAATTTTTATTAAGCTTTCAATCTTCAGCATTTCTTCGGCAGAGTATGTGAGTATAGTTTAACGGCTTAGCATCCATGTGAATATAGCTATGAAAGGGTAATAGCAGAGATGCCATCACAAGACCTCTGTATTTATCTGTTATATCAAAAAGGTAAATCAATTTTTCGTTACCAGAACTTTTGATAATGAAAAAATGTTTTCAAGACATTTAAGCAATCTGAACGCAGATATCGTTACAATTTACCTAGAATTTCATGTACCTGTTTCATTTGTTGACATTTGTTGTTTTCAGAGAAAGTTAGTTGCGGCACGTGCTTTTTCATTAAAATAAAAAATTTCGTTTGGGTTCGCATAGTGTTTTTCTGAATTTAGCTAAAAAATAAATAAGACAAAATATAGTTGAAATCTATTTTGAATATTTACTGCCCCTATTAAGATATTTCATAAAATTATAAAGATATTTTTCAATGATATCAAAAACAGTTATCATAGAAAAATGAAATGAAAATTTTGCAAAAATTATTATAATGAAATTTCAAATATTTATATACGAAGAAATGACAAAATAATTTCTAATGGAAATTTTTATTTAGAAATTCCATTTATCACACGATTAATATTGCAATTAAATAAACTGATTGCAACAGTTAAAAATGACTAATCGTTTTTAATGATTTACTTGTCACTTCTAAAAACACTTTCACAATTTTCTCACACAATATTTTTTTGTTAATAATAATTAAAAGTATAAAATAAAAAAAAAATTTCTAACATTCACACATACATTATATGGCCATTTATTTATTATACAGTCAATTTTGTTACTGTAAAAATTTTGACACAATTAAAGAAAAAAAACTTTCAACATTCAAAAAGGGGTTGACTTCAAGTACACTTTTTGAACGACTTTTAACAACATACTTGTAAAGGCTTGAGGAATTTATATATATATATATTATATATATATATATATATATATATGGCTATGTGTGTGTGTTTATGTGTATTAATATGCATAAGGCTATAAGCAAAACTTCATAATTATACAAATGTTAAAATTTATTCAAGGGTTGAGTTCAAGTTATCTAGACCTTTTTTTCTTTGTGCATTTTCTCTGCTATTTTTGTTCCAATGAAGTGATTGTGGCAAATTTGTATAACCGAGAGCCCTATTGAAGAGCACTATAGAAACCACTGAAATGATAAATAACAATATTAAAGATCAATTTCCAAGTGGCGGTTTTTTTAAAGATCTCAAAACATCTCAAAAAAAAAAAAATTGAAAAAATGAACAACAATGCAATTTAAAGTGTTATTGAAAAAATGTGACTTCATTTTCAAATTACGTACGATTTTAGTATGATATGAAAAAGCAATCGAAAAAAAAAACAATTTGTTAATTTGTTCATTTAAAAATAAAATTTTTATAAAATTGTGGCAAAATAGAGAAAAGAAACAGAAATGAAATTTTGTATTAAAAGTAAGACAAAGAAATGTGAAATTTTGCTTAAGTCCTTTTTTTTTGACTTTTACTTCTCTTCTTATTTTTGTTTTTTGGGATTTTCATATGCAAAGGCTTTATGGGATAATATAAATTGTAGAGCTTAGAGAATTTGTGTGGGAACGAAATAAAAAAATTTCTTATAATTTCTTTTTGAAAATTTCTTCTTTTTCATACAAAGATTTTTTCTTTACATTTTCTTTTTTTTTTACTCAAGAAAAATAAAGCATTAAAGAAATATTGAAGAAGCAACAGTTTTACAGGATTTCACATTTCACAAAAATTTATTGCTAACGAAATGGATTTTATGTTACCTTTATCCTTTCACGTGTCCTATAGAATGAAAATTTTTAGGATAATTGATCTCTTAGAAGAATTTGAAAATCTGGCAACTGTTTATTTTTATAAAAGAAATTAAGTTTAACTGCTAATATTTTTTCTTAGAAATGCAAATGAATGACTAAACGGCTTTTAATTTACTTGAAAAATGAAACGTGCCATAATTTTATAGTAATTTCACTTAATCATTTCGTTAATTTGCTTATTAATTACTCATCAATTAACTTTAGAAAAATATTATTTTTCATTTTATACTTTTTGCATTTTTGTAAAATTATTATGTCCGGCATATTAAATTTATTGTGAAATAAATAAAATATCTGTAAATATTGAATCGAACACAAAAACAGGTGATTTAATGTTTCCCGATGAATTTCCGCATTATGCATAAAACTTCAAATTTAAGGTGCATCAACATTTTTCAGTGGAAGCATTTTTAGTGGAACTAATATTCCAGCAAAAAAAAAGAGAATTCATCTCTTCCAAAATACTTCAAAATATTTCAATCTTATAGTTTTGATTTTTTAATTAAAGATTGCCTTGTGACAAAGTCATGACATAGATTTTTCATAGACGGTATGATCCCAAAAAAGTCATTTTATCATTTTATTAGAAATTTCATATCACAATTTCACAATTCAATTCCAATTCAAATTTTATGGGATTTTTAATTATATTTTACATTTGTTCGTCTGCCAAATATTCCTGCTTTTGGGCACTACAAAAATTTCACATATCAATGAGCTTTAATTCAGGGGAGTTAAGGTTTCGAAAATGCCTTGAAATGGATAAATAAATCTTAATGAATTATTTGACAAATTGGCAAATTTGAAATGTGAAATTAAAAGTTATTGACATAATATTTGAATAAAATTGCAAAAACAAAAAAAAAACGGTACTTATGTTGGCCAAAGTCGCCATCGCCATCGCCATCGCCATCGCCAGAGTGATGTATTTTCCAATGTAATTGTCATTGTAAACACACACAAAAAATTTGCCATAGAAAAAATTGTACAATTCACACATAGTAATTTTATTATTACAAATTATTGTTGTTGTTGTTTTTTACTGAAACAAATACAAATATATATGCATTTATACACTTTACGCATCACATGATATTATTGCGTGCGCTACAGAGTCATGAAAAATGTCACCAGTTTAACAATTTAAGATTTTTTTTTATGTACAATGAGTTCATAAGCTCATGAGCTCATGAACTGATTCACTAACTCACTCTCACTTATTCGTTTGCATTCACATGCACTTGGCACTTGTAGAATGTTATTAAATGTAAATGTAAGGCAATCGTTGAAAATTAACAAGTGTGTGTGCATACACACATTCATTCATTTATTTTGTAGAGTTTAAGTTATTAAATCAATTTACAGTTAAGTCTCTTGTAAAGCGTTCAATTTTTAAACTTGTGCTTCAAAATTACTAAATAAAGAAGTTGAGGGAAATGGAAGTAATTTGTGTTTTATATAAAGTATGTAAATCTTTGTAAAGGAGTCAAGGACTCTTCCTGCAGAAGACTGTGCTAAAAAAATTCTGTAGAAGCATATTTCTCGAAGCCTTCAATTGTTAACAAAATTTTGTTGAATTTTAGTATATTTTTTTGCCGTTATATTTATATGTATATTAGGTTGTTAGAAAAGTATAAAAGTATATCGTAGCTGGAAATTTTTGGCATGAATTTTTAGTGTACGGAAATGCTATTAATAAATAAAAGAGCAATTTGGAAACAGATAAATTTCAGCCATTTTATTTTACGTGCAATGAAGTTTACTTGTGAAATAGTTGTGAAATACCCGGGAAATCCAAGTAATATTTTGCTGGAGGGATGCAAAATAGAATCAACTTAAGTTTTAACTCTTTAATTAAAATTATATATATTTAGAGCCAAGATCTGGACGAAGCAATTGAGATTAATAAAATGAATGATTTAGATTGCCACTTGCTTAAATTTATAGAGCCAAGATTTGGATCCAATACAATGGATCATTTAGGCTGCCATTTGCTTGATCTTTTAACTACTTTAAAGTTTATCCTGCAATTTTAGAGAAACCTTTTCAAGTTAAAAATATCAAATCGCTCTAAAAAGTTCATTTTATGGAGAGCAAATATGAATTTAACAAAATCGCGCTCAAAAATCTTTTTTAAAGAGATTTCACTGTATGAAAGACTCCTTGATTCTTTGATGCTTTTTCGTTTTTCATTTTCTTTTGATGATTTCCCTTTTTCAATTCTTTTTTTTTTTTTTGTTTGTTGCATTTCATTATTTATATCGTTACTTTTAATTACATTTTGTCCTCAAGACTTCTTTGTTTTGGTTTTTTCGAACCAAGCAAAATAATAAAAAGCACGCTCATGTTTATATACATAAATTTATATATTAATTTATAATTGTATATGTGTGCGATATATGTATGATGAAATTTCATTTGGTTTTTTTTTTGGTTCTTTTTTTTGGATAAAAATATTTTTATTATTACAATGAAACACGATTATTAAAACGGGCGATCTTTTATGTCGTCTCCAAATGAAGTCATAATACACTAAATAAATAAGTAAAAACAAAAAAAAATTCCTCTAGTTGTTTTTAACAAAATTGCTAACAAAGTAAAAATTTCCACAAAAAAAAAAAAACAAAAAAAAAAAAAAGAAGAAACCAAAAACAAGAACGTAAAAAAATCAAAAATGAAGTAAAACAAAAAAAAGACTAGAAATGTTTTAAAGCTTATTTTTCTAAAAGAAAAATGAGCTTTTTTCTTTTGTTGTTTCGTTTTATATTGAAGGCCTTAATTAATGATTATTGGTGAATTCGTGCTTAGCGTCATTTACAATAAAGAAATTTCTCTCCTCATCCAATAACAACAAAACGAGAAACTACAAAAAAAAAGAAAAGAGAAAAGAAAGCGCAAAAGCAGAAGAAGAAGAAAAAAAGAAGCAAATCTTGATTAAACATTAAAGCAAAAATTAAATTGTTATATTTTGGTTATATATGTATGTATTTATGTATGTATGTGTGTGTGTGTGTATTGGTTTATTATTTTACATAGATATTTATATATAAAGTAAAATGATGGCTGGTTTCTGGTGTTTGGTGTTTTTGGTGTTTGGTAAACCGTGGCATTGTGTCTAGACCGGATGTTTATGTTTTATTAAAAATTTTTCGTGTTTTGTTTGTTTTGCTTATTTTTTTTTTTTTTTGGCAAACAATTGTAATAAAAATAAATAAATACAAAGCAAATAAACAAATGAAATAACTTTTGAAAATAATTGTAATAAAAAATGTAGAATAACAATAAAGAAGTTAAACCAGCAGCCCAACATTTAGCAAGAATAACCAAAGTAAAAATAATAACTCAAAGAAGAAGAAGAAGAAGAAGAGATGATGAAGAAGTGGAAGAGGAAGAGGAAGAGAAGAAAATGAAGAAAAAGTAAAGCAAAGTTAAAAGATGTAAAAAGCAAAGAGTAAGGACGAAGGAATAAAACAAAGAAAAGTAAAAAAGAAAAATTTTCGCAATTTCAAGTAAAAATCTCTTTATTCTCTAAAATAAATGACTCTTTGTCCTTTTTTAAAATGATGTTTCAACAATTCCGAATTAAATATAAAGATGAAAAATTTTTAAGTCAGGCTGCCTTAATGAAATGTCCTTTAAGTTTTGTGGCATGAAATTAAGCAACATTTCTTTTAGCTGCTAAAAGAAAAAAAAAACATAAATACAAGAAAATTTTAGTTTATATCCTTTAAGGACATGCATATATATGTTGAATTGCGTTTTACGCATAGCAATTAATCAACACGTATTTATTATATAATTAAGAATGGGCGTGACATTTACGCATATTTTAATGATGTCTCTTATTAGCGTAATTTCTTTACTTTCATTTTACCTAACATTTCTCTCTTGTCCCTCTTCTCTCTTCTGCTGTGATTTTCTTTATTTTCTTTTAAATTGTAAGTGCCGTTATTGAATCGATTAACCATACCCATGCCCATACCCATGCCCATACCCATGCCCATACCCATACCCATGCCCATACCAACCCATGCCCATGCCATGCCCATGCCTATGCCTATTAATTTGACTACATAATAACTATGCATGCATGCATTTTAAGGTCATAACATTTTCATTTATTTATTACATACATTAAAATTATCTAGAACTCTAAGCTTGAACATTCTATGTAAGCAAAAAAAAAAAAAAAGAAAAAAAAAGAAGAAGAAAAATTTCAGAAAATAATGAATGGTTGCATGTTAAATTCATCTAAGTTATGATTTTCTCTCTTTTTTCTTTCTTGCCTTACTGCGTGTTTTATTCTTTCTTGAAGGTTTTCTTTATGCCTTTTAATAATAAAAACGATTTTTAAACGATTTATTTCTTTTACGCCGCTTATTTTATATAAATTTATGAAATGTTGTTCTTTTTTTTTCTCTTTCTTCTCCTATAATTTTTCTAATTATTTTTCTGTCCTTCTTGACAGCCATTTAAATGGCAACATTACTTTAGCGTGTAAAATTATTTTGCGATAGATTTTCTTTAGATCCAAAGAAAGTGAATTTTCTTTTAGGGTTCTTCAAATGGCCTTTTTCATCTTTTTTCTTTCTTATTTTGTGACATTTTTCTTTGTTTTCCTCAAATTGCTGTTGTCGATTTGGATTTGTCAAAAAAAGGATATCTTTGAAGTCTTTGATACTTTATTCAGAACTTTTTTTCAATTTATACAAAGTTTTATAAGTTTTTTCTCTTCAATATTTTCATTTAAAACTCTAAGACCTAAACTCAGATAATGATTTAAGCCATTTCGTTGCAAATTTGTATTTGAAACATTAAGCGATCTTTAAGCTGGTCAAAGTTAAATCTTAACTTAAGACAAATCATATTTTACGGTATTTGTAAAGGTCCTCTGGGATATTTTAAACACTGAAGAAGGCGATTATGTGAAGAATTTTTTTTTCAGTTCTCTCATTTTTACTTAATTTGTTTTAATTAATGGCTTTTTTTGAGTCTATAACAAGGATGACCTGACGGATATAACGGATCTCAAGAACAATTTCAACTAGACTATCCATTTCAAGAGAACCATTTCAAGTGGCCTTTCAGATAACAAGATATTTTAAGTAGCAAAGTTGTTGCATTAAAATCATAAAGAACGTAGATTTTGATTTCTTGACAAAATGTTTTTTCTGGTCTTAACAATATTTTTAACTTTTCTTCATCATAAGAAAATGATATAAACCGAATACACCAAAAATGGGAAAGTGCCCAAAAGTATGTAAAATCTATATCCCAGAAAGAGTCAAACATTTCCAAAAGTCAGCCTTACAAGAAGAGCTCAAAAAATCTAAAACGCTTATAGAGCATTTTGGAAAGTGCAGTTGGCATTGACCAAAGAAAAACGTTCCAATAAAACTATGAGTTGACTTTCTGAGTGGCCAAATATAATATTTCTAGAATGTTAGATTTGGCATATATTAATTTACAAAAAATACTTGAACAAATGTGAGTACTTAATTTCTGGTTTGTTATTTTATTAAAGCACTTTCTAAATAAATGTATTTTATTTGTTTTATATAATTAAAATAGAAAAATAAACAAGAACAATATACTTGAGTTGACTTGTTTCCGGTTAACCACAATTACAATCGCATACCAATGAATAAAATATTATATAAATATGAAATAAAAACGCATACATGCATGCCAATTTCACATTTTTTTAAATTTTATTATTATTGTTATTATTATTATTCTTGTTGCTTGTTTTCATTTTGGTGACATAGAAAACTCTAATAAAAATATGGTTTTGTTTTTTCTCTTTCTTCTTTATATTTTACTTTTTAATTTTTTTTTTTTGTTATTGTTTTTGTTTATATTTGATTTCATTTAAATCGCTAAAAGTGAAATATGTGTCATGTACTTAATTGTTTATTAAGTTTAAAACTGAAGAAAAAAAAAAAGCTAAAGGAAAGAGTTTGTAATTAAAAGAGAAGAATTATTTGTGTGCTATTAAATTTCAGGATAACAGTTGGACGCTTTTCATTTTTTTAATTTTTATTTTTGACTTTTAAAATAATACAAAAAATTTACACACAATAAGTTTATAGTTTTATTAGATTTCTAATTTGACATTCAAATAAAAATATTTTTATGTGAATTGACAACAAGAAAAAAGAAATTGAATCGAGATAACTTACACGATATTTCAGTTTATCAAAATAACCTTGTATAATGTTACATTTTACATTTTTACAAATAATAAGAAAATTTACTCTGAATAACGATTAGTTTTTTAAACTGCTTGCAGGAGATGGGCATAAAAAGTTCAAGCAAGGATTTTTTACTATCCTTAAAAAAGTATGGGCCATAGTTTTATTGATCCAATATATCTATATATAAAGTTTATATGATACTGGTCTATTATTCTTATTCTTCTATCATTTTTCTACGATGTTAGAGACTTTTCGAACTTTTTGAACTTTCCAAAGACTGATTAGAGAATTGGAAGTTAAAATTATTGGTTTCACATTTGAATTGCGTTTTCTATCTAAAATTGAAGAATATAATTTCAAATAGATATAAATTTAGACGTTTTACAAAAGCTTACCGTATTTTTAGGTGATGAGTCTCGGAAAATCTCGTTTTTTAGTTGGCATTTTATTGCAGGATTAAAGGACTTTCTTAAGTTGAACATTAAATGTTTTTGTATTTAATTTACATAGTTTAATATATAAGTAAGTTACAGATATTCAGGATACTTTGAATATATTTTTTTTAAATATATTAAATAAATCTATTTTAGGTCAATGACAAATTGCTATTGAAAATTTTTTTTTTGTTGAGAACTCTTTAAGCAAAACTTGAAATCTTCAATTCAAAAAAAAAAAAAAAAAAATTACAAAATATGCACACAATCTCTAAATTCTGCTTAGATTGTGGTACTAGGACTATAGATGGATCTGTAAAAATCCTTTTTCGACATGTTACACACCCATCATCATTAACGTAATGCTTTACATCCGTTAACTTTAAGTTATTTATGTATAATGAAAAAACTTAATGCTTCTTCCTGTTAAAATTAATTTAATTATAGTTAAGGAGATAGTTAATGAGATATTTAAACGATTACCATGAAATAAAATTAAAGACTCTGAATTAAATTTGGATTTGTTTATGTACCTGGCAATGGGCATTAATCAGAGCAGTCCCCCGCAAATGCCTTTGCCCATATAAACAAACAAATCAAAATTAAAGATTTGTCTAATGTGTGTGTGTATGTGTGTAGGTTTACAATAATAAAAGTATAACTATTCTACCATCAATAAATACTTTTTTCTTCTTCTCCTTTTTTTTTTTTTTGGTTCTTTTTTTGTTTCTAGTAATTGAGCGCGTTCACTGAGCGGCCACATTAAACGCTTTTAATTTTAATTATTTGATTATTGTTACTGTTTTGTTATTGTTTTATTTTCTACAATTAATTTAAAGCATTTAAAACGTTTAACATTTTAAAAAAATGCTTAAATGTTTAGCAGGCGCATTCTTTGAATGGACCCTAATTTAAAGCGCTACGCGTAAAGTAAACAAACAAAACAAAAACCAAAAACAAAAACAAAAACAACAACAAAAATAAAAACATGCCGACAAAGCCATTTTATAAGATTAACATGAATTTAGTACTTTTGTGGTCTCTCTCTTAATTTGTGTTTTTATAAACGCGTTTTTGTAAACGTTTTACACAAAAATCTAAAAAGAAAAGGTCCGCGATTAAATCGTATTTATTGTGGCATTATGGCGATAAATGCTTTTGAGGAAGGCAAACGTGTTAATCTGTGTGTTGCGTCCTGCCAAAAGAGAACAAAAAAAATTAGACAATCAAAATACACATTTATATAAATTCATTCGAAAACAGTAGATAGTGGGCGCCTCCAATTAACGCTTTCGCAGAAATTTATGAAGATCGCGGACTTTAGGGCAGAAAAAAATATAAACGAAAGAATTAAAAACGAAACTTTTTGATAAGGCCGGTATCTTGCATTTAATTCCATTACAATTCCATTAAAATTTTTTTTGATTTAATTCCTTTAAAAAGTTACATATTTTACATTAGATTTTACTTTGAAATCAACTTTCAATTTTTCGCTTTACTTTAATTTGTTTTATTGTGGCTACAAAAGAGTTATTTTTTAAAAAGGCATTGCTCATTTTAGTTTTTTATTTTGTAAAGTCTTACATTGCCAATTTGCTCTAAAATTGTAGATCGTTCCAACAGTCCTTTTTGATTGGATAAATGAATAAAATTTTACCCAATATCTTTCGTATTGTTCTTCTGCTTTGTAAATATATGAATGACCAATTTCAAGTCAATCATTACTTCAACTTTGGCTCACTCAACTTGAAGTAATGAGTGACATAAATGACATTTCTAACAACCTAATATATGCATATAACAAATCCATAGTCCTTTAAAGATGCTTAACATAAATTTTGTTGTTTTTAGATATATTTAATGTAATGACGTTACAGGTGAAAGAACCAGCGCAAATAAATGAAATGTAAAATTAATGCAAAAGTTTAATTTTATTGTTAGATTTTTGAAAAAAAAAAACTGTGGAATAAAGTTAAAATTTCAGATAATCATATTTAGCCATTTGTTGTTGTTTATAATCCCATCATTTTTGTTTTTTGTGCTCTTTTATAGATCTAATGAGCTTATTTTACTTTATTCATCCTAAATTTCGATGTTGCTTCATCTTTTTTGCAACTCTTTTAAGATGTTACTGATAGTTTCATATGTCGTTCATTCATTCATTCATTCATTTAATATATTTGTGTGTATGTAATTTTATATATTTGTTTATTGATAACAATCATTTAACAATTTATGGCTAACAATTTTTAAGTGAATATTTCAAGATCTTTTTTTTGAAGTGTATAATAAATCAGTGGTGGCCACCACGGAAACTGAAAATGCTCGTACAAAAAACAAATAACAAAAATTGTAGAATTTTTTTTTAATGAATGGCATTTTTTTAATATATCAAATATATGGAATATAATTTTACATCTCTTTTCACTCCTTTACGGGCGTTTTTTCATTTTTCGTCATTTCAAACATTTTCAGCAGGAATATGAAAGAAACTATTTGCTGTTTCAGGGAGCTACCCGTAAATTTTTTATTTATTTGGATCCCACCTATTTTTTTTTTTTTTTAATAAAAATATATCTGTAATTTGACTTTTTTAAATAAAAAAGAAATATAAAGAATACGCCGCGTTAAGTCAGTCTGAAGACGATTCTATAAAAAAACGTTTCTAAACGAAAAAGTTTTTCTCTATTCTCTTGGTGCAATCTAAATATGAATCATGGCTTCCAAAAGCAACAGTGTTTAAATGGAATCTCTTGGCATGACTAATATCATGAGAGACCCTAAAATCTTCAACAGTTGCCCTTCCTGTGCAATATAATTTGCCCTTTTAATGACAATGATCAATCTTTGGCCAACCCTGTTTTACTAAACTACTTTAGAAATTATCTTATTAACAGACCTTAAAAATTACAAACAGTTGCAAACTATTAAAAATTTTTGTTCAAATCAAATTTGAAAAATTGTGCGAGTAAAAAAATTTTTTTGGAAAAAACTACTTCCCGCAAATTTTTAACCACCTTTGATATTGCACTTTTATTTATTACGGCCACCCCTTAATTTTCATTATAAAAAACAAACAAAACAAAATTATCTTAAAATATCGCTCACATTTTTAAAATTTTTTTTATTTTGTTTTTTTTTTTTTTGTTAGATGGTTAAGTGAGCATATGAGATCTATAAAGTAGAGATAAATGAGTAACCCAAGCTTTTTTTTTTCTACGTTTTACATTTAATGATTCGAATTTTTAAAGTAGAAAAGTTTCGTTTGTTACTTGTGTTTTTTTTTCAATTTGTTTTATTATTGTTCTTGTTTTATCAATCATGATAAATTTTAGATTTTTTTTTTAAGATTAACAAATACGGATTTTATTTGAGAGAGAAGAGTTGAAAGGCAAATGGGTTTCACATTTCTAACATTTGTTAATCAATTTTTATTTTTTATTATGGAAAATGTTGTTGCAACAATGAAATAAAATGTTGTTAGTGTTGTTTTTTCTGTTCTCTTTTAAAGGATTTTCTAGGATTCATTGGATGCATATACTTGCAAACATACAAATTTCCTGAGGAATTTGTTGAAAAATTTTTGAAAAAAGTTTTCAATGTCATGCCCTTGAAATGATGTTTAATGTGTGAACGTGGAATAAGGGCAGAAAGGTAATGGGAAATTTTTGATATCTCTATTAAGTTTTTTTAAAAGTTTATTTCCAAATATAATTTTTGCTTAATTTTGTTTAAGTAAAATTGAAAAAGTAAAAGGCAGCAATCAGCAACAGAAAAATTGGTATGAAAAAAAGTGCTACTTTTTTTATATACACACAAACAAACAAACAAACAAACAAACAAACGATAAAACTATTTTATTTGTCTTTCTCTTGTTCTAGTTTTTTTATCACCCTTTTTTTTTTTAATAAGAATTTTTTGTGAAATTATTATAAATTTGCAAATGGGCACAATTTTTATAATCTTTCTAAACAGCATCCATTTCATGTTTATTATTGTTATTGTTGTTGCTGCTGCTTGTTTTTGCAATTATTATTTTTATTTTATTGTCATTAATTCATTTTCTCTTTATTTTTGTAATACATTTTTATTGTTTGTTTGTTTTGAGAGCATTAATTTTCATAAAATGAAATGAGGGCCTAATTGAAGTTGTTTAAATAATCCATTGTGAATTTTGCAATAAATAAAAAAAAAAATAAATGAGAAAATTATATTTGGCTGAAACTAAATTTTAAATATTTCAAATTTCCGCATATTTACTTTTCAAATTATAAGCGAAAGCCTATAAATTTTTGCTTGAGAATTTCAAAGTTGTTATCAGTTTGCATTGCATTGTGGGCGTGGCCTTTAATTGATTTGGCCAATTTTTAATACAAACCAGTTTATATGAATTTGCAATATTTCCGTCAAATTCGAACTCGTTATCGCTATTTTTGCAAGCAACAGGTTATTTACCATTGATGGTTACTTGGTTACATGGACAGACGGACAGACATGTCTAAATCGATTGCATTAAGCGTTACAAATATAATGACAAAGTGAACATACCTTCAAGCTTTGGGTGGTGAGTCCAACAACAAACAGATGAAGTAAAAAATGACACAAAAACTAAACATAAAGAAGAAGAAGAAGAAGAAGAAGATATACAAAGGTTAGCATGTAAAACCTTGTTTTTATTGGTGAAATTTGAAATGAAAGCTAAGACTGGAAAATTTTAAAGATGACACGAAAGAAAAGGAAGCATATAAAACATTGTTCTGTTTTTTTCAGTGTTTGTTCTTTTTTTTTTTTAAATACATTTTTATTAATATGATTATTATAATTGTTAGTTGTTAGTTAGGAAACCTAAAAACCGAGTTCTCAAACTCAACAACATGAAGTTGAAATGAGTAAGAAAAACTGAGTTTAATGTTACGGCAAAAGAAGAATATATAAAGTATAATATAAATGTTATTGTTATTGTTTTGTTAGTGTTTATACTTTTATCTATCTATGTTTTATCTATGTTTTATGTTGATGATAATTTTATTAAAATGAAATGTGTGAATTTAATGAAAATCATTTAGTTCAAGTAGAAAGTAAATTAACATAGAAATGAAATGTTTACTTCGACAGCACTTAATGCCTTCAGAATTTCAAAGAGGTATTATTTGCACACACACACACACACACACACACCACATACACATACACAAATTAGTTAACGGCATCAGATTGGCTCGATTGTGATCGAATTTAGGTTGGGGTTGGTGGGATGAGGTTGGTCTGGGTCGTGTTTCTTGCCACATTACATGAGATTCGTGATGCCAAACAGTTTAATAAGCTTCATATCATATCATGCTATTTAAGGGTATATATGTATGTGTATGTATGTGTATGAATATAAATTTTACAATTATACAAGAAATTTGCTCTAGTTTTTTAAATTAACTCTGAGTCACTAAGGAAATTTACCACAAGAGAAAATTAAAAATAAAGCTAAGCTAAGCAAATCATATCAAATCATATGAAATCAAGTCAGTGAAGTGATTTTTTATTTTTGTTGTTTTTGCTTTCTTTAATATTGGTCTTCATTGCATTTAATGTATAATTTAGATATAGGATGATATGATGATTATGGGCTTTAAATTTTCTCTGCCATATTTTTGGAATTTTTAGTTTTGTTTTTATTTCATTTAGGAATAATTCAAAGGCCAATGAAATTGGGTGTAACATTTTGTTAAGTTTCATTAAGATAAATTTAATTATAACAACTTTACCTTGCAGCCATAATTATTATTGATTTAATTCATATAAGCTAGAGAAAAATTTGAACGAACGTTTTCCCAGCGATTAATCGAAATTCGTTAATTTTTTCCTTCTTCAAGAGAATAAATAAGCAGGCAGTGAAATTGCAATCAAAATAGCAAGCAACAAAATCCAAAGTGCGTCTTGAGTGTACCCTAAAGGAACTAGATAAGCTCAACAGTACAGTGTTGTTAGAAATTGCTGATTCTACGAACATGGAAAGTGCAGTGAGTGTTTTACATGCATGCTGCCGTGAAGGCTGAAATGCATGGTATACAAACAAACAAAATGTCCGCTAGCGTTGGCAGACTCGTCACACAGGGTGCTCGCTACCGTCACGACTAGCTCCCAATTTAAAGCCTGTATTGCACCTTATATTCATGGCTTAATCTTTGGTATAAAGATTCGGAGCCTTCTAATTACTCCTCGGTTTAGATTAGATTAGCCCAATAAGCCTACCCAGCTAGCCATTTTATTCGGGAAATGGCACCCTGCACGACAAGCATATATATGTTCTAGCGACGCCCGCGATGCGTGCATCACAGCCCCCACGAAGTCAACCTCATTATCACCGCAATGGGCATATTAAAACTGGTGATCCCGTGGTACCAAATTAAATCTCTGGATCTGGTCTCGCGACTCATGATGCCCTCTGATGGCCGGCATCACCAACGACCAAGGTTGTTGCACCTGCTCCACTCCCAGTGGAGCAGGTGCTTCTCGGGACTGGTTGCCCCCACGAACATGGAGAGCTATAAATTGGTGGAACATTTTAGAAATAAGAGAATCCTCAAAATTATGATAATAGGTAAGACCTTCCGCTTTTTTTTGTGAAGCGCCAAAAAACCTTCTAGAAAACTTAGTAATGTAGAATGTAGAAATGCATTGGGCTCCACATGAAAATTACTATAAAAAGCAAAAAGCAGATCAAATTTCCCATTACTATGAGCAAATTGTTTTAAAACGTAATTTTAAGCGACTTAAAAAGGTCTGAGAAACATTATGAAACGAATTTTGCAAGAAAATAGCTAAACCGTTTTATGAGATAATACTTAAGTGAGAAAGATCTGATCTACAGAATCGAACACCAATTGCTTGGAGGGGCAAATTGTGACGATTAGCGTAGAATAAGGTCTTTAATCTAGAACTCAAAGGGATGAGTGCAAGGAAGTTTTTAAATGCTGCATGGTTTCCTAAGTCTTCAAAAAAACGCAATCCAAATAATAGAATGTTGTATTGAATTGACCTCATTGAAATTTGGTCATCTCAGAGAACAAATTCTAATCAATTCAATTTAAATCGCAATCAAAAACATCTAAAAATTTTTTACATTTTATGTTTTTATAGAATCACTACTGAAATTAAATTTATATATAATTCGATATCCGTAATTAATTTAATTTATTTACTTTGCGGTTTTCTTCTGATAACATTTCATGTACTCCCATTTATTCATTCGGCTTCGCATTTGTTATCAAATTGAAATTCAGTTTCATATCAAGTTCTCATGTATTTTCCAATGTATCTTCTGCTTCTTCTGCTTCTTGTAGTTTCTCTTATATATATTTTACAAGCACAAATCCTGAATGTTAGTAAAATTTTGTTTTGGCATTTTATTTAATTAGTAACCAGCAATGAAAATGCCAAATTTTTCTCCTCTACACAATTTTCTTTCTTCTTGTGCAGATTTCTTCTTTCACTCTTAGTCTTCTGGCATTTACTTTACATTTACATTCTGTTACATTGATTCAATGAGTTCAGATTTGCTTACAATTACAATTTATATAAAGTTGTATACAATTTGTACATTTGTAAAGTTTGTGGCAAATTTTTCATTAGTGAATCACATCACACAATTAATTAATTAAATTTTCATCAAGTGTGAATAAAGTTTGTCTCACATTTGAAATAAATGAATTTAAAATAAAATGAAATTACAAAAGTTTTCAAGAGGCTTCATTTTAATGATTGGTCTAATTTTGGTAAATATTTTTCATTGAACTATTATTTTTTATTGGCACATTAACTCTGGATTTTAATTTATTTGTACATTGTTTTTTGAAGGGCTCATAAGCAAATTTTAGCAAGGGAGATCTTGATGGCGATTTATGAGTTCATGCGTTAAGACCAAAGATTCATTTTGGTACCATGGAAACTCCAATTTTAATAATGCCCAGTGTGGTTATACTGGAGTTAATTGCTTGAGGGCTGTGTTGCTTATATTGCACGCGATTGCTTGTTCAATCATATTGGTTATCTTTTCTTGCGGAGTTCCATTCTCCTTTATTTGAAACTCTACTTTTCACTTTTTATTTCGTTTATTATTTAGTTTTCACAGTTGAATTTATTTATGGAATTATTTCTTTTGCCGCTATTTTTATTGTGCAAATTTGGGGCACTTTTATGAGCGTTTTTTCTCTTCTCTTCTTTTCTATTCCATTTTTTTTTCGTTTTTGATTGGCTTCATTTTATTTGATTTGATTTTATTGTTTTGGTTAACATTTTGGGATTACGCTAAAAAATTATGATAGCATACAGTCAATGTAAAATGATTTCCGTTTTATATACATTTTTCATATGAAAATGTCTGCTACTGCTTGAGGGTACAAAAAAAAAAATGAAGTGAGATTTGTTTAACTTAAGTCCGGCCTTACAAAACAAAAGCATCTCACTATTTTCATTATTATTATTAATATTGTTGTTGTTTATTATTATTATTATTGTTGTTGTTGTTGTTATTTGTGATGTGCATGTTTTACTGGCAGTGCAATTGTAAAAAGAGTGCAAGCGTGCTAACAAATCGTTTGGAAAAGGCAATTAATGTCTATGGTCGCTCTGCTTTAAAAAAAAAGCTTAAGTACATTGAAAATTTTTATTTACATTTACATTTACATTTAACTGTAATAGCACTACAACACAAATACAACAAAAAATAACAACTTACATAACATTAACATTAACTTTAATAACGTAACTGCACTGAACTGCACTGAACTGCACTGGACTGAACTGAACTGAATTGAACTTAACTGAAGTGAAGTGAAAAAGAATTGAATTGAATGTTGTTGTTGTTATTGTTGTTGTTATTGTTATTATTATTATTATTGCCTTTAATTTTATTTTCATTTAATGTTGTGCGTACTTAACTAGCCAAAACGCAAAAAAAGAAACAACTACATTACATTTATAAGCGCAATACAAAAAAGAGAAAAACGCAAAAGCACAAAATCGCGCAAAACGAAAAGCAAACGTCGAAAATTTATATTCATTGGCGTCAACTCATCACAGGTGGATGAGTTTTATGATTTTTAAAATAAACAGTAATAACAACATTATTGTTGTTGTTATGAATAAGTCAAACTGAAATAGACGATTGGAGTTTATAAACAAACACCCCCAAAACTGCAGATTTATTGGACAATTCGAATAATAAGATTTGTTTAAGGCTCAAAAAAGATCCACAAAAAGTCAAGAATTTTAGCAAATGGATCTATCTAATCCATTTAATTGAAAAAATGTTAAAATATGCTTTTCTTTTTTATTTTCGTTGTAAAATTTTCTGAAATGGCACCTTTTAAAAAAATGGGTAGTAAAAAACGCGACAAATCTTAGTCATTTTGCATGGGCATTATGGGTACTTGCATTTATAGGCAAACCCATTCAAAATTTCAACTTTGAAATTTCTAATAAATTACAACATAAAGCTTGATAAGACAGTGCAGTGAGTGTTTTACATGCATGCCTGCCGTGAGCGCTCAAATGCATGGCACACAAACGTACATAATGAGCCCTAGCGTTGGTAGTCATGTCACACAGGGTGCATGCTAACGTCACAACTACCTTTCAATTCAAAGCCTGCATTGCACCTTGTATACTTGGCTTAATCCTTGGTATCTAAATTTGGAGCCTTCTTATAAGTCCTAGGCTTAAATTAAATTAACCTGATAAGCTTACCCAGCTACTCATTTTATTCGGGAATGGGACCCTTGCGATAAGCATATATATGTTTGAACGAGCGACGCCCAAGATGTGGGCATCACAGCCCCAATGAAGCCAACCTCATTATCACCGCAATGGGCATATTAGAACATGATTCCGTGGTACCAAATTAAATCTCTGGATCTGGTCTCGCGACTCATGATGCCCTCTGATGGCCGGCATCACCAACGACAATCTCATGAGATACTCCCAGTTGAGCAGGTGCTTCTGGGGACTGGTTGCCTCCAACTTGATAAGACACACGTAAATCAGATGGACAAATGCAAGCAATTTAAAACGCTTTCGGACTCATTCAATTTCTTCAATATTTCTGTTCAAAATCTGCGCCATAAGTCTTTTGAACTTTTCAGTTTTTACAATATGACAAAGCCGTGGAAAAACAAGAGAAATTATTGATAATTATAAAAATAATGAAGCTTTCATTCATTTTTTCATTCATTCATTTATGGGTTCATTATGTAAGCATGTCGTTTATTTGTTGGTAACATTTCAACTGAAACTTTCATTTTATTATTATTATTATTATAATTATAATTATAATAATAATAATGAAGAATATGACGGCGTCAAGAATGATTTCTTTTTTGTTCTTTGGTTGTATTTTTTATTTTATATTTTAAAATTCTTACTGCACATAAAGTTTCCGTAAAACGAACGGCGGAGACGATCAGCGAAGCATTAAAGCGAACATTTATCACAACTTTTAAGTAAAACATTTTTAAAGGAATGAAAATGAGTATATGAATAAAAATAATAATAGCAACAACAACAACACCAGTACAAGCAACATGAATGAAGGAATTTATAATAAAGCAGGTGAGAAAGGTTTTTAATCGGCCCCTTTTACTTTAAGATGCATTCAATGACTCGAAGTTTTGCAGTTTATGTCAAACTATTTAAAAAATTGAAAAATAAAATGCTTTGGCAAAATATTGTTGCACCGTTATAAATTAAAGTGATATTTTGTAAAAAGTTATATTTTTTCCAATTTCTGGATTGCACTTTAGATTATCAAGTATTTAGATCCTGCGCTATAATTTGTGAACCTGGCCGCTTCCTCACGCAAACTGATTGAGAAAGTATGACAAGTTAATCTTACACAATTTGGAATAGATCTAAACCATTTATTGGACTTTTGGTTATAATCAATAGTCAGTTTTTTAAAATTCAAGAAGTAATAAAATGTTGAATTCATTAGGAATCTTTTAGAGGCGAAATTCCAAGCGGCTTTTGAGTCAACTATAAAAAAATTTGTATAATTTCGCGACATTTGATATTTACTACATGCAAACTTTTTAGAATAAACGTGAGCGCCTGCTTCATTGACAAACTTAATGCCATAAAGGAACAAAGGAGGAGGGCGCTATTAAAAATGAATTCTCTTATTCGATTTGAAAAGGACTGTTGCATGAGATTTATATTTCTTTTCTTTGACACATAAAGAGAAGAAATTTTCAAGTCCAACAAATCAATTAAAATTATTCCAACAATTTAGTCCAATTTTATATAATTTGCTTAAAATGATAAAGTCAAAAGAGGAATATTTTCTAAACGATTTTAGAAATTTATTTTTAATAACTTTTTTCTTCCTGTTTGCTGCGTTTTTTTATGAATTTTTTTTTTTTTTGGCTTTTTTTTTGATAAATTCCAATTTAAACAAATTTTATTTAAATTTGAGAAGATAATAATAAAGAAGAATAAGTAAGTGAAAGAAAGAAAAGAAAAGTTCAAAGAATAATCAAATCGATCGATCATTAATAATGCATCTTTCATTAACAAATTATAAATATTATTAAAAAAGAGAATGCCGTTATCAAAAAAATTATTGATGGATAAAAAATATATAAAAATAAATGTTGTTGCAATACAACAATAACAATCATAAAATATAATGATAATAATCTTTAACGAATTGTTGATTCGATCGTTTCATTGGAAATTCCTTTAAGTTAATATTGTTGTTGTTGTTGTTGTTTTTTATATTAAAATTTTTTTAATTAGCTGACACCTTTCTTTGGCATTATCTGCTTAAGTACGAATTGATTTTATCATCATTTTGCATAAATATGCGCATTAACACCGCAACGCCTTAAAAATCAGCAAAAACCAAACGAAAATAATAATCACAAGGCAAAGACAAGAATACAAAAAAAAAAAGGAAACAAAAGAAAAAAAAGTTGCACAAAATGAATGAATAGCATTGAATCGTATAGAATGAAATGGCATAAAATTGCAAATGAGATTTAAAGACAAATATCAAATAAGGAAAGAAACGTAAAAAGGCTGAACAAGTTGGATGATTTTGTCAAATATCTCAAATGAAAGTTACATGAAACTTTTTAAAATTATATAACCTTGTAAATTTTGACAAATTTTGTATATTTTAAAAATTTTCTAGAGAATGTTAATTTCAAAATTTGAACAAAATTATTCCAAGTTGAGCAATCTATAAAATTTTTATCTCACTTCTATGATGCATTGCGACCGAATGGTTCATATTCTGGAACAAGTTGGTTCAATGAATTTTCTTTCTATGTTATTATTTAATTTCAATTTTATATCGAAATTTTTATACGGCGAAATAATGTTTATAAAAAATGAATAGACAAATGGAAAGATGGGCACACATATGAAATAATTTAGAATTGGATTTTGATAATCAGGATCATGATGATTGTTATGGTTACAGCTCAAAAATTTTACATTTCTCACAATTTAACGGTATTTTTTGAAAATATATATTTTGTTGTTGTTGTTGTTTGTTTGTTTGTTTTTTAATGGCAGCAACTCTTCAGTAATCGATAATTGAGCGTTTCTGTTTTTCAATTTTCATTGCTGTTGATATTTAATAAGCAATATTGATCGATTATTGTTATTGTTGTTTTTATTTAATATATTTCATATCACACATTTAAACAAAAAATTGAAAAAAAAATCCCAGCTCCTTTTTAAACCATTGAATTAAATGCCTCAATGCATTTGCCGGCCCATTTGCCTGCCACTTTCGGTTGATGGCTCTTAACAAAATCCTGCACAATAATAAGAAAAATACTTAATATTTACTTTTAAATGATTTAGATTATTTTTTTGTTTTTTTTTTCCTTTACGCTAGATTGTTGTGCAAAAAATCATATCGTAAATTGATCATTATGTTTCTTTTAGGCAAAAAATGAAAGGAAAAAGAAATTGTCACAAGTTTTGCTCTAAGTAGAAGAAGAAGAAGAAGAAGAAGTATAAGGTAACTGCTACTTTGGAATGATACTAAAGCCAAAGATCAATTAAAAAAAATAACAAAAATCGTAAAAACGGTAGCTTCTTCTTTTTCTCTTTTCTATCTCTTTCTATCTCTTTCTATCTCTATTTATTATTCCAGTGCTCGAATTATCGCTTTTAATGTGAAGTTAAGTAAACATTTTGATGGGCCAGCAGAAGCCGAAGAAGAAGAAGAGCTAAAATTCATAACGGTGACAAGAAAAATTTGTTATTGCGTTATTTACGTTATTTACGTTAATGTTGTTGTTGTTGCTCTTTCTTTTAAAGATCTTTTTGTTTTGCATCCTTTTGACTGTTAAGAAGGCAAATAATCTCGTAAGCGGCTTAACATCTCTTCTGTTCTTTTAATATTTGACATATATCACCATTAAATAAACAATAATCAAACACAACTCAAAAAAAAAAAGAAAAAAAAAACAATAATAACAACAACAATAAAATAGTTAAACAAAAAAGAAGAAAAGACTCAAAAAAGAAAAAGTTGCATGAAAGCAATACAGTCATAAATACAATCAATAATTTGCGATGTGTTGTTGAAATAAAGACGAGTAAGTGATCCATGTTTTCATTATAAAAAGAAGAAGAAGAAGAAGAAGAAGAAGACGAAGAAGAATAAGAATATTTTTAGAAATTATAACTGTAAGTAGAAGAAATCATTAATTCCAATATCAATATTTCAGATCTTTGTAATAGAAATTTCCACAAAAGGAAAAGAAAGTTACATCATCAAATTTCTAATAAAATATTGCTGCAAATGGTTAAAATGAAAGATGATGAAAGACCAAGAAAGAAAGAGAAGAAATTGAAAGATAAATATTTTAAAATGAGATTGAATGATAAAACGATAAATCTTCAGTTGTTTAGAAATCTTTAAAATTTCTTATCAAACTTTATGTTTCATTCTGAAAATTAAAGCAATTGGATTTTTTGGTTAGTAAAATATGAAAGACGCACTTTAAGGTATATCGGTTGAGTATTCCGGGTGTAAGACATTCACGTAGATATGAGTTCATTTTGGTGTTAGAAGGTTCAAAAAATTTGTAGCCATGAACTCGTTTTTTCTGTTCTATTTCGTAAAATTTTTCAAGACAAATAATAAAAAGAGGAATTTTTCTATTACTCAAGATCCATTTAATCATGTTTTTTAAATTGGTTTTCTCTTATGAAGATCCAATAAAAAAAAAAATTTCGTTTATTCTAAAAGCGATAGCATCAACATTTTTTACCTAAAAATTCAATGAGTGTGAGAGAAATTTCATTACACCTACCTTTTTTCTTAAATTTTCGGCCGCTTTTATTATTATTATTATTAATATTTTTGTTGTTATTGTTTTTGCATCCAACATTATTTTATTATTTAAAACGTACAGACGTACAGACACCAAAACAACAAAACAACAATAAAATTAGAAAGAAGGATGCGTTGCAGGAGAAGATGATTGAAATAACCAGAACAAGGTAAGAAAGTTAGAGAGGAAGCTAAATAGAGAGAAATAGAAAGAGATAGCAATATTAATTTATACAGGAAAGGATTTCGTTTTATATGATAATTCCAGTCGACTGCACACACACAATCAACACAATTGCTTGTCGTTATAAAAATTTCTCTTCTCTTTCAATATTTATTTTTTTTCTTCTTAATTTCACCTTTTTGTATTTTTTTAGATTGTTGTTGTTGCTGTTATTTTATGGCGGTTGGTTGATGAACAATTGTTCAGCGTTTACACTTTTTAGACAAATAGTTCTTAAATAGTTTTTCCCTTTGAATGTTACAAGATTTATGCAATTTTTATGCAAATCTCAAATTTCTACATTTCTTCCAGTTTTTATCACATGAACATATTTTTTCCTTTTATTACTATTATTATCATTATTATTATTATATTGTTGATGTTGTTGTTGTTGTTGTTGTTATTATTATTATTATTATTGTTGCTGTTACAGTTAAGTAGTTCTGTTTCATTTGGTTTTTTGCCGTTAAGTAGTTGACAATTATTATGATGATAAATTATTGCCCGCAAATAAATTTGGATAAATGTAATTTTTCTTTTTTCTGTCTCGCCATACGCACTTGGGTTTAAATCCTAAACGTTTTTTACTTCTAACATAATTACCCTGTAGCATGTTTAATTTATGAGTTTTTATTAAGAATAAAAAAATGAATGCAGTGGAATATCACTTGAAATGTGCTTAAACTCTTTTGAGAAGAATTTCCGAAATGTAAAATATTTTGCAGGCAACTTCAGCTTGAAGCCACTTAAGCCACTTTACATTTGCAGAATTAGTTTAGTAAGATGCGCTTGTAAAAGTGCTTAATTCATTCTAAGCAGTAGCTTGAAGTTTAACTTTACTTAAAAGTCTTGAGAAAGCAACATTTACCGATGGAGATTATTATTTTTTTTTTTTAGAATACCACGTTTCTCAAAATTTAACTTTTGTATGAACTGCGCTAAAGTATTGGCAAAATGCCAGGGCTAAAACTGGCCTTGTACAAATTGTCGATAGGATCGATAATTCTTTATCAGTTCCGGAAGGCACTTACTGGTCCAGCTTAATAAAAGACAATTGGTTGTTGGTTGTTCGGAGATAAAAATTTATCAAATGCGAAAAGTCTAAAAAAAATAAACTATCAATTTCATACATTAACCAAATTAATCATTTTTAATGGCTGCCTTATAGAAATTTTTATAATTTCTGCTCTTGCATTCTACGTTTAAGACTTGACTTTTGTAAAATCCAAGTCAAAAAGGAAGTGAACATGTAAATTAACATTTAACAAGCATTTTGATAAAAAAAAAAAAAAGAAAAGGGATCGCACTAGATGAAATCATATGACACTAGACATTTAGAGTTGTATTTGCTTTTTGGTATTTTGCAAGAAAAGTATTGGAAATTATCATCATTTAAATGTAAATGATAATTTTTCTTTTTCAAATTGTCATTTGCATTCAATTTATTGCATGCGATTTATTACTAATAAAGTTATATCATTTAGAATCTCTCTATGAACATGAATAATTAATGATTGAAATTTTGTACAGAAGAAAATTTTACAAACAAAAAAAAAAAAAGCGTTGTCAGTATCAGTTAATTTACTTTGATGAGCGCCCAAAATAAGTTGAAATACAACTTTCAAATGTTACAAAGGCGTGGCTTTGTAAATATTTTTTTAAAATTATTAATAATATAAATATTAAAAAGTAGCAAATATTTTGAAGCATGTTTTTTTATGGTAATTTTCGAATAAATTTTTCTTATTTTTTTGGTTTGGAAAAATTTAGAAAATGAATTGATCGTCCAAAAAGAAGACTTAATTCTATAATAAAAATTGATCTGGAAAAATTGTTTAATCGATTTATGTTTTTTTTAAAAATTTTAGACTTCCTAGCCCCAAAAAAGTTTCTTTCGTAATATTCTAAATTGTCCATTTCAAGCTGATCTCAAGTAAATTTCGATTCGAAAAGATTAAAGTAACTTTAAATCAGGTTATATATTTCGTGTTTTATTTATTTTTTTTTTCTTTTTACATTTTTTCCATTATCGAACTTTTAAAGAAAAATTTAAAAATTAACCAATTATTAAAAGAGAAAACCAAAGGAGAAACAGCCAAAAATAAAAAAAAAACGAGAAGGAGAAGGAGAATGCAAGAGGAACTTTGCACATTTAGTTGGAGGCCGCACTATGAAAAAAAATATATCGATAAGATAATTGTAATGACATAATAGTTTTGTAGGAGTGCACTTTAAGAATATCGGAATACAATAAAACTAAAACAATAAGTATAAGCGGTCATGGCAGGCATTTTGGAATGATAATCACGAACAAAAAGAATTAATTTCTCAAATGAAAGCATCAATTTCTTACAATTTTATTTTTAATTTTCATTTTTCGTTATCGATTTAATGGATCTTCCTTCATATCTTCACTCTTCTTACTCTTTCACTTATTTAATATTTATATACAAAAAAATAAAAGAAGGGAAGTTATAATTTTTCTTGCTTAAAAGAATTGTAAACTCCGTGAATGGTTGAAAGTTGGGGAAAGCGGTAGTTGGCAGTAAAAAAGAAAAGTATAGAGCAAAGAATATCACGTTTTCATTATTATCGATTGTGGTAAATATTACAATTTAAAATCTCTATATATAAGCAATGTTTTCATGTATATTTCGATTGTTCGATTGTTCGATTGTTCGATTGTTCACTTATACGATTGTGTTTTGTGTCTTTTTTTTCTTTTTACCAATATAAATTTTTGCTAAAGAATGTACCAGATCTATCCAGATGACGACGTGTATAACAAACGATTATTTATATATATTTCCTTTTTATATTTTATTGTGTTGCAAATTAAATGGCATTTCTTTAAAGCCATAGATTCCTTTGTTGTTCCTGTTGCTGTTATAATTCCCTTATAAACCTTCTGATTACATCATCATCATCATCATCATCATCATCATCATCATCATCATCTTCATTATATTTATGATCATAATGATCATTATAAAATAATCTGACTCATTATTGTGTTACGTGCTCATTTCATATAAACGTTAACGTAGAATAATTATTATTATAAAAGAAAAAATATAAAAAAAAAATAAATTACAAAAAAAATTTTTTTATTTTGTTTTTTGAAGCTTTCAATAATTTTAACGTTCAGACGGTCATTTTAAATTATATTTTATTTTATGTTATATCATTTTAGTTCAGTTCAATTCAATTCATATCATTTTATTTTATATCATTTCATTTTATATCAGTTTGTTGTTGTCCTTTGTTGTTATTGTTGTTCATATTGAATTCATGGTCAAATATTTTTTTTTCTTTTACTGTTTCTGTGATTGTTATTGTTATTGTTTTAATATCACCATTAAAATGATCTTTAACAAATTCCACGACAAATCGCTCATTTAAACAGGACTAACTAAAAAAATCAGACAGTTAGTTGTTAGTTAAAATAGTCAGACAGTTTGTTAAAATATTCATTTAATTAAAAATCATTTGTTTCATCATTTTATCATTTCATCATGTCATCATGTCATCATTTCATCATTCAAGCAATCCGCTCAATTAATCAATAAAACAATTATTGAATCATTCATAAACTGAATGAATTGGAATAGCAATCATTATATTAATAACAACAATAATAACAACAACAACATCATTATTAACGAAAAAGCTATAATTTCGCTTTTTTTTCGTTCTTTTTTATTTTTCTCCATTTTCATTGTTTTTTCTTTTAATTTTTTTATACCTTATAGATATTTATATATAATTTAATGTTATTGCTATTGTAATTATTATTATTATTATAATTGTTGTTGTTGTATTAATTTCAGTTCAATTAAATTATAAGTGCAACATATTATTGTTCAAATTGTCATCAATTTTCTGTTAAATCTTTTTCATATAATTTTTGTAAGTCTCGTTTGAGTCTCTTGGACCTTGTGAGGCTTCACAATGCACCACCATCTGATTATTCATATTGTCATAGATGAGTAGATAGGCTAACCAAGAGACAGTCAGAAATGAACAAATATATCAATGAATAGACAGACATACAAATTGACAACATAGAAATGAAAGTGGGGCAAGATAATGCGCTGCAGTTATTTTTAATAATAATTTTCAAAAAAATTATGAAAATGAAACAATAAGCAGATTACAAATTTATTTCATATTATTCATAATTATTATAATTATTATTCTTAGTTAAAAATAAGTAGCAACAAAAAAAAAACAACAATTAATACAAAAATTCATTAAATAACAAGTCAGAACTTTCTAATCGGTTAGGTCGTGTCTTTGAAATACGTAACTGCTGTAGAGAGTTAAACGTGCCCTGCCGTAGTACAAATTTTACACTTGAATTGATGTCTACGAATCGTCATCGTTAATAGGTCTGCTCCAAATAGTTGTCAATATTCAGCCAATACGGCTAGTTCTATATATAAACTTTATTTTTTTGGTGAAGAGCAAAGTCCTTCTAAATCTTTTAAGAAGAGTATGAGCTCTTCTTAAAAGAGCCAATATTATTAGATGGCCAAAAAACTGATGAATACGTGGCACGAAGTGAAATTATTTGTTCAATATCGCAAAAGGATCTTAGATACACTCGCTATGAAACCGAACTGTATGCATCAACATCAAGTTGGTTTAATGTTTTTCGGGATTAGTAGCCCCAATGGAAAAGTTGCAAGTTTTAGTTCAAAGTTACATGATGCCAACTTAGCTGATGCTTTGGAAAAGATCATCAATTAATTTATGAAATAATTTATATAAAAATTCATTTACATTTTAGATGAAATGTATAATAATTAAAAATAATTAGAAAAACTATAGAAAAAAAAACATTACAGTAAAAAAAAAATGTCTTGAATCTGAAATCTAGTTCAACATTTGAATGATTGCTGCTATTTTGCAATTAAACAATTCGAATAAATCATGTGAATATAAGTTTAGAAATGCAATCGCATTTGAACAAGTAATTAAATTTAAAAATTTAAAATATCAAATTTATCGCTTCATTCTCTCGCTCGTTTTCTTTAGTATAGTTATTTTTTGATTATCTTGCTTTATTGTTTAGTTATTTAGGGTGATAATTTTTTCTTTTTTTTTTTTTTTTTGTTTTTTTGGTTTTTTTGGTTTGTTTGTTTTTCTTCTTTTTTCATATTGTTTTCAGTTTTTGTAAATAATTAATTAGATAAATTGAATTTAATTGTGTGAAATTTTCTCTTTGTTTCCATTTTAATTGCTACGCTGTCATTGTGACATTCTCATTATACGTAATGCATTCAAAAATAAGTAAAAAAAATTGTATTAAAATAATAATAAAAAACAAAAAAAAAAAAAAAAAAAGAAAAAGCTAAATAACACATTTTATTGTAACATTATAAAAATCAAAAGAATGAAGAAAATGTTGCAGCATTAATGAGCTGCCAAAATTAAGAAAACTTAATTAAAATAATTTTTTTTTTTAATCTATATTTTTTTTTCAACGTATATTTAAGGTAAAATTTTCAAGAAGCGAATAAAAAATACGATTTGAATATTTTAATAGTCATATAAGAATTTCAAATGTTTGAGTTTAAGTTCAGTTTTAAGTTTTTTAAGTGCATTAAAGAAAAAAAATTTTTTTTAAATTTATTTCATGAAATTAATTAATTAGAAACTTGTAATTTTTTTATATTTCATTTTCATTTCATATTTATTATTTTATTATTTATAATAAAGAGGCGTGGCATTACTTATATTTTAGGCATAATATAAATTTCTGAAAAATATGAAATTTGTTTTTTTGTTAAATTATTTCTTAATTATTTTACTTTTGCACAACAAATTCGTTTTTAATTCTGTTAAATTAATTTTCATTTGTTGTTATTTAATTGTAGATTATTTGTAAGAAAGAAAAATATTATTCATGAAATTATTTCACTATAAACTTGACACAATAAGTTTATTTAAAACAAAATGATTACGAAAAAAGAAAAAATTAAACAAAGAAACAGCAAAATCAAAAACAATCGACTTTTACTCTCAAATTTTTATTTTTATTTTTGTTTTCGTTTCTTTTTCTTTTTTTTTTTTTTTTTGTATATTTCCAATTTGTTTGTTGTTGTTGCTAATAATAGTTTTTTTAATGCGATTTAATTTTTATTTATTGTTATTATTGAAAATTAATATTTTCCTGAATGTTTTACAAATAGCAAGAAAAAAATTTTCAATCGCTTGTTCATTTTTATTTATTTCTCTTTGTTTTTTTTTTACTTTACGTCTCACTGATTAAATGATTAGATAATAATTAATAATTTTTGCGGTTATTTAAAAATAATAATAAAATAATAATAATAATGATAATTACTTTATACAAATATATATTTACTTTTTCCTCTAAAAGCGAAAAGTAACAAGAAACAAAAAAAAATGGAGAATGAAAAAATTAAAAAAAAATTTTTTTTTAAATATTGAAAAAAAAATTTTTTAAAAAGTATATGATAAATTCAAATAAGAACAACAACAACAAAAATAAAAACAACATTATTATTTTTATATATTATTTTTGGTGAATAAAACTTTTTGTTGTTGTTGTAATTTTTTGTTTTAGTGTAATTTGAGTAATAATTTACAAAAAAAGGACACAAAAATTATTTAAATAATAATAATAATTTACAATAATAAATGAATGTGTATACATGTATGTGTATGTACATGTGTGTGTGTATGTATGTACTGTATACAACAATTAATAATAAATTAATTTGAGTTTAATATTTGTTGTAAGTTTTGTATTGCTCGCATCAACATTTCTCCATTTATTTTTTTTTCTCAATTTTTTATTCTTTATTCATATAGAAATTTAAACTTTTTGAAATGTTTAAGATATTATTTTTTCGCACATTTTTATCTACGTTCTATTCTAATTTGTTTTGTTTTATGCGGTTGCTAATATTTTTAATGGGGGAAAAAAAGGCAACAGGAGCAAATAAAGAAAATAAAGAGAAAAAAGTAAATTTTAATTTTTTATTATAATTGTTTTTATGGTGGTTGTTGTTATAAACAATAAGTAATGAGTAATTTACTGCAATTCAATTCAATTTAATCATTTGAACGCAATCTCTCAATACAAAAAATTTTGGCTAAATATTATAAAAATTTTACATACAAATAATGAACTGTTATGCTTTACTCAAGTACCGCTGATACCAAGTTTTTAAATTTAAAAGTAATTGGTACATTATATTTGACTGGGACCAAACCTTGGATACCTCATATTTCAGCTTTTTATTTGTTGCAGTTTTCAACTTATAAGCGATAAAGTATAAATTTTTGCTCAAAAAAAAAAAAAGAGTTCTCAGTTTACGTTCCACTGTGAGCGTGTCCTTTCGTTGATTTGGTTCATTTTCAATTTCTACCTAAGCAGATGAACTTTTAATGTTTCTGACAAATTTAAGCCTGATATCTCTCCTTTTGCGACCACGAGAATGTACAGAGAGATTGAAAGACAAACGGACAAACGGGCAGATGGACATACGGACATATGGACATATGAATAGACGGACAGACATGTTTAAGTCGATTCAAAATTTGACGTTTCTTTATTGTTTTTACGTTACAAACGCTTTTAAAATGAAAATACTTAATGATTTCTATAAAAAAAAGCAGCAAAACTATTTTAGAAGATACTCTTGAATGTCGGTGTGTGTGTGTGTGAGAGAGAGAGAGATAGAGAATGTGTGTCTAATGTACATTTTCAAAATCTTTCACATTCAGTTAAAACCCCTTCACAATATCTCTAACACTTTATTCTTTCTCACCATTCACTAACATTTTCTATAAAAAATAATTTCAACAATTTTTGAAGACGTTATAAGGAGCAAAAATGGTCTGTCTGTTTTATTTCGATTCATGCCATCACTAATAGACCCATCTGCCTGCGCTGAAAAGGTATATAGTGGGAAGAGAAGTGGAGACTTCATGGCTTTTTTTTCTTTTCAAAGAGATTGAGTATAATTAACAGATGCCCGGGAAAATTTAAAATAAATGAGTACGCCAGAAAATTTTTTACACAATTGTAATTAATAATAAATTTTAATAAAATACATTTTAAATAAAATAAATAAATAAACTTTTTAGTAATTAAAAATAATAGTGTTATATTTTTTTAATTTTTTATATTTAAAAACAAACAATTGCTATTAAAAGTTTAATTGTTGTCGTTATCGTTCTATTTTTTATTAATTTTAACATAAAATTTTATGAAATTTTATGTATTTTTTAGTATTAAAAAACATATTTTTTAATACAATTAAAATAAATCGGCGGCACATGTTTTAAAAAGAAAGTTACAAAATTTATAGAAAATTTTTTATTTTCTTTTTTGATGAATTTAAAATGTTGACTTCCGGCAAATTATAAACATTTAGCAGATTACTCAATGAGTTTTAAAAATTCAATTTTTTGTTTATATAAATTTCGATTTTTTCTTACATTACTATTTAAATGGCGCGTTTTACAAAAATTGATTTAATTGAAATTTTTTCAAAGCCACGACTTCTTTTCACTGTTAAAAATTTACTTTCAATTGTTCTCTGTAAAATTGTTTAAGCTCAGTTTTTTTTTTGGTAAATAAAATTGATAAAAATCAAGCCTTGATTTCAACTTCTTAAACTTAAGATCGGCAGTAGATTTTTATGAATTTTTTTTATTTTTAAATTATCTTTTTAAGTTCAATACAAAATTAATTATAACTTTTTAACAGTTATCAATAACATTAAAAAAGGAAAACATTAATAAAAATAATAAAAAAAAAATGTTGAAAAACGAAACGAAATTTATGAAAAGTTTCCTTCTTTAAATATTTTAACATTCCCTTGCAATTACTTCTGGTTCAATTAAAATAAAATACAGTTATTAAATACGCATCATTGAAAGGTACAGTTTAGAGAAAACCAAAGGAAATGCCGGAAAAACGAGATAAAAAAAATAATTTTCAGTAAAAATGTTCGAGGGAAAGTTTTACAATTTGTGTTGATTTAATAGTTGTGATTGTTGTTGTTGTTGCTTTTGTCTAACATAATTACATTAAATTATATTATAATGATTTTAGAGAGAGAATGAGAGAGAGAGAAAGAGATAGGAATATAGTTTGTTTTTTATTATATTGTCACTTTTACACTCTCATTGAAATATTTAAAAACCTATTTTTTTTTTTTGTGAAAAATGAAAGATGAAAAAAGAAATTATTCCAAAGGAAAAGATTATTTTAAAAATATTTGTATGTGTATAAGTTTATATTAATGATTGCATGACATAACTATGACAATGTTTTACTTACAACTAAATAAAGGTCTTCTCTAATGTTGGCATGTTGGTATGCAACAAGAAGAAGAAGAAGTAAATAACAAACAAACGTAGAAAAATGTAGAAAAAATTTTTTCTCAACCAAATTTTCAAAATTCCTTAACACAATCAAACAAAACCAAAAAAAAAAAGTGGGAAATTGTGAATAAAGTTATTAATTTTTACCCACGACACTACAGCACCTATACAATTATTCCAGCAACCACAGCAAACACCTAGAGCTAGCAGCAACAGCAAGCACCAAGCACCAACATAAGCATTTCATATCAAATGAACAGCTAATTAAATGAGAGCAAGAGAAATAGATAAAAGCCCAAAATAAAGCCCAAGCTGAAGCTGAAGTCGCATTTAAAAAATGATGGCAAAAAGAAATAAATGCAAATAAATTTTGATGAAATGAAGATGGCAGAAAAATTCAAATCACTTTCAGTTAACACAATTCATTATAAAACTAGTTGATTCATTTTTTGATATTTTTGTTATACTTAACATGCTTTTAAATCAACATAACGTAGCACAGCATAATATAACATAGCAAAATATAGCGCTATCTGTTTTGTGTTGGTATGAAGTGAAAAGACCTAAATCGCTTGAGCTGAATGAAATTGATGATGTGGCTGCCTTCACTACACTTACAATTCACTTCATTTGTAATTAATTTAATTAACATTGTAAATTTTTGAGAGAATAGGACAATAATACAATAATAACAATAACAACATTTAATAGCAGTAGCAGTAGCAGTAGCAATAGCAATAGCAATAGCAATAATATGGTAACAATTTCAAAAGTGTAGTAATAAATTCCTACTTATTACAATAAACAATTCAACAATAAACAGCTAATTTAAAAGATGGTGGAAGATTTTTCCACAGATTTGCTTTCTGGTTTTTTTTTATATTTATCTTCTTCTTTTTTTTCTTCTTCTTCTTCTTCTTCTGCTTTTTTATTTGTCTTATTATTTAAGATTCGTTTTGTTTTGTTGTTGTTTTTTTTTTTTGTAAATATTTTTTATTTCATGTAATCGTAACAGAAATAATTGAGAGCGTGACTAAGAGAAATTAACTTCAAAACCTAATGACCGAGTTCTCGAGATACTTTACTCCACACTACAAGTTTTTGCCTTTTTCTGCATATTTTTTTTAATTTTTCTACTCTACTATACATTTTTTAATTGATTTAAACAAGAATTTCAATTGAAAAAGTCTTAATTATGGTTAATGAAATTCAGAGATTTTTAAAATAATTGAATAATTAAACACACTTTACAATGGTCCTTGCCATTGGCAATAACGGTTAATGCCAATAGCCTAGTTATTATAATGGACAAAGGTTGCATATATTTTTCTGTTAACAAAATTATTTATTTTTTAACTTTGCGTCAAAGCAATAAAACTCGAATGGCCTTGAGGTAGAACCTTCTTAGACTGAATTCACATTTTTAATTAAGTTAATGATTCAGTTAAATAAACTAACAATTAACTAATGACTTAAATTTTGTAGCACGTTTTTTGTGATGGTTAGCATATTTTTCTCGTACTTCAAATTACCCCCAAAGTTCAATAAGGCCATCATGATAAATTTATACAAAATTTGTCTCTGAAATCTAAATTGCATCTTTTGCAGTATTTTTATAAACTTTCATATGGAAGTAAGTTTGGTCCATGAAAAAAACCTCTTTAAAAGTGGAGAGTAATGGCGCCACGAATATTCCCAAAATAATTTTATTTTAAATTATAATGTAGATCAAAAAAATTCTCAGTATCCAACAGAATTTTAGTAGCTTTGAAATATTGAACCATAGAAAAGCTATGGCTCCAGGCCATAGCTCCAGGCACTCTATACATAAAGCTTTTAGAATTTCTAAAACATTTGCCATTTTTCAGTTTCTTAATTCCATTATCCAAATGGAGCAAAATGGATTAGATTAAGGTCAGAGCTTTTAGCGCGATAAATATCCAAAATTTTTCTACATGTATTTTTTATCAACCACGCCCATTACTTATTAAACCTATACTAGATTTTTGTTGCACATTGTTCTGCCTAGCAATTTCGAGTATTTTTTCATATTGAAAATCTCAATTTTGCATGGAAATATGAGACGCCAAACAAAATTTGTTGGAGAAAGTTGATTCCTTCATATAACGGATTTTTGTATAATATTTTTTACATATAACTGTTCTTTCTGTTTTTTGTTTTCTTTTTGTAAATTACATCAAATTATTCTGGTTTGTTGGAGGAAGGATTGTAAAACTAAAAAATGAAAAAAAAATCAAAAAAAAAACGATAAAACATTAGTATTTATATTGAAATTAAAAAATTGTTATATTATACTTACACTTGTGGTCACAAGCGATTGTGTTGGTCAATTATTCACAACTGACTGAACACACTTAAAAACTACACAAAAGAATTAATGTTGTTATATGGCAAAAACAAAAACAAAAACAACAACAAAAACCAGTAAATGAACCACATTGAATGTACATATATTTATATATATTGGGTTGTCTAGAAAGTCATTTTATATAACATACTTCTTTCGTTGATTTTTGGAAAATGAAAGATTTGAGTTATGTAGAGTGTTAAAATAAAATTTGAAATCAAGATTCTACTAATCTTCAATAATTGTCATTGATTTGATTTTTAATCATTTCAATTTAATCATTCGACCTTCCAAAATTTTCTCTGCATTTTCAACATTAAAATTAAACAGTGCATTAGAATTGTTTTTGCTTCTATAACTTTTAAAACTGCGGAAAATATTGCTCCAATTTTCGAACAAATGTAATTACAATAGTTGCAATTTTTCCGAATTAAAAGCAGCAAATGCATTTTTCACCGATTAGCATAAAGTAGACAACCAATTCATTAAGAAATAATGTTTAAGGCATTCTCTAAAGTAACATCATTAAGCTTATTATCCAAGATCTCTCACGAACACACGAGTAATTTTGAGACGGATCGAAGAGCGATGGTCTCTGTTCCTTGCCTATAGCAATTGTAATATCATCTTTCGTAACTTTTTCATCGTACTGATTAATGGAATCGCATAAACGAATGACTCAAAGTCAAGGCAAGTCTCAAGTCAAGTTCATTATCTAAACTCTCAGCCGCAAAATTGAAAATAATTTAGTTTTTAAACTAAATAAAGTGACTTTTCGCACAACCCACCAAAAGTAAACTGATCGAGAAAAAAAGCGAGGTATGAAGGAAAAAAATTGGAATTTTTTCTAAACATTACAAAAAGTATTTTGTTACAACAATAACTAACTAATTAAGTACGTGTCGTTTGTTTCGATATTTTTAGGGTCTTTTTTTAAATTCGTTTAACTTAAACTTTTTTTCCTATTTTTATTTTTGTGCGGTCTTTTTTTTTCTGTTCAACTCATTTATTTATTTTAAATGAAATGATATTGGCAACCAAAAAAAAAAAAGAGTGAAAAAAAGTTCAAGGTACTTGTTTTAAATATAATAATCCATGATACTTTGGCGGGTTTCCTGACTAACTACAACAATAACTATAACAACAAATAAATTTAAAAATATATTATTTTTGTTATTTTTGTTGTTTTTGTAATAATATTGTTATTTGTGACGTATTATGTTTTGCGGTTTTTTTTCAATAGCACATTTTCCACTTGACATCATCATGAAGCCCCACACAAAGACTGCAACGCTCTAACGTATAAAACTTTAATATTTATTAAAAAAAAATTAAAATTAAAAATTATGCATAAAGAAAAAAGAAGAAAATAAACAAGGAATACTTTCTATATAATATCATTTTGATTGATTGTTTTTCTTAAATTTTCGATCTTAAAAAAAAAAACAAGAGATAAATTCTGTTGTGGAAGACGATACAAAAATCATACAAAGATTGAAGGTTATTATACTTGTTATTATATTTGTTATTATACCCAAAAAGAAGCGTCCCAGATTAAGCAAAGTATTTATATTCTTAATAAGCCTCAAATTCTGAATCGATTTGAAAATGTCTGTTTTTATGTCTGTGAATTGTTGCCATTCTCCTGGCCGTAAAAAGAGAACATGGCAAAAACATTGGTAGTTCTTATTGAAAATGAGTAATATCTGTCAAAGGACACGCCCACAGTGCAGCGTAAATTGAGAACAGCTTTTTTGGAGCAAAACTTGGTTAAATTTTTGCTTATTAGTCACAAACTACCAAAGATAGAAAGCTGAAATTTCGTACATATAGAAAGCCCACTGGTCCAGAACATTTGCCCAAAAACCGTACAATTTAAGATTATTTAATTTTTCTTTATTATATGAACTGAAATAGACTCTGAATCGCAATGTCATGGATATCAAAGATTTGGAGTCAGCCACCAAAAATTTTTTTACTTGTTTTTCAATTCTCTTGAACTTTTTTTCTCTGAAAGCGATAAGGTGTCAATTCTTTAGCTTAATCAATTATAAAGTTATTTTAAAATTGTATTCTTAAAGAGAAGATTTTAAAACTCTATTTGATCAAGATGATTTAAATCAGTTTCTCTAAATTGCATTAAAATTTTCTTCAGGAAAATGTGACTCAAATGGCTGAATAAATTGCTTTCGATTTGTATTTTTCCTTGTATTTTTATGGACGTTTTTTTTTTGCAAACATAAATTACATTTTTTCTTTATTTTCATTGTTGTCAGTTTTGTGTTTTTTATTAAGTTTTTATTTGTTATCCTTAAGAGCTTTGAGATTTAAAAATTTTCAATTCAAATGAAATGACAATCAATAAAAACCTAATTTTACAAACATTTATTTACATAAATTTGTATGTGTATGTATGTGTACATGTATATATGTAAGTGTGTGTGTGTTTGTAAGTGAAAGTGAAATAGAAGAGGAAAAAAATCAAAGCCAAAAAAATGTTTTATCGCGCTTGAATGAGCAACAACCAATTGCCCCAATAACTAGCAAATTGGTCATATCAAATACCCAAATACAAATATTTGTATTTGGAACACGCTTGTTTCATTTATCGATTTATTTTCTTATAAGCATTTCTGCGATTTTAAAGACATTTGTACAAACAATATCGAAAGATTTGTAACATTTTACAAGTAAGTTTTCCCAAAAATATGGTGAAAGGAAATGTTCTCTGGAGCAGATTCTGAATTGTTGAAGGAATGTTTGCCAATCTTTCTTTAGGTATTATATACACTGCAAACGTTGTAAGATCCATTTCAAATTTGAAAAAATATTCAAAATTCTTAAAAGGTTATTAATGTTAAAAATGAAAAGAATCGCTCTAGGGACCTAATCCACATTATGCCTTTAACCGTGAACATTTAAGATTTTTAGGGTAGAAATTGTTAGCTGTTTTTAACCACAGTTTTACATAACTTAAAGGAAGGATAAGGATTTCTAATTTAATAAAAATATTGAAAGTTTTTTCTAGATTGTTTTTGTTGAAAATGAATTAAATCGCATGACGGACACGCCCACACAATACGGCCCACACAATAATTAAAAATACTTTCTGATATCTGAAATAAAAAGTTTGCAAGTTTTAGTGAAAGTATTACACTTTCAATATTAATTATGGTAGGCGTGGCTTTACATTATCTGTGAGTCCTAGAACTAGGAGAAATCCATCACTTTACTTTCAACAGTTAAAAGGACAACAGTAATGATGTTTTATAGTTTGGAAAGGAAAGAAATAAAAATTTGGAGAAAAAACGAGCCACATAAAATTTATACTTTAAATGGTGAGTATTCAAGATACGTTTGCAATCACATATGAATTTCTGAACTAAAGAAGCCAAGGGATATTTCAACTTTACAAAGTTTTATCCATTCATCAAAAATAATTAATAAAAAAAAATCTTTTCCAAAACGTTTTTTCGTAAACGTAATGAATTTCAATTGTTGATAGGGATGAAATGGCCCTGAACTTTAAAATTATTACTTTCCTTTTCTATATGGACTCGACTTTTGTTGTATGAACTTAAATGAAAATTATACTAAAAAAAAAGGATTTTAAGGAAAGTGAAACTTTCCTTTCCTTCTGTTTTTTTTTATACTGCAACAGAAATTCTCTAGCTTTCTTTGATGGCATAAGGACAATTATTAGGAAAATTATTAGCATATAACAATTTCTAGAACATTTCACTATTTACAAGATAATCTTTCATGAAATACATGTAGCAAATGTTTGGCAATTTCTAATTAAAGATTTTCCCATTTATTTATTTATTTATTTATTTTTTTTGTTTGCTGAAAGGATTTCGGGAAAATTTTGCTAAAATATTTAAATGTAAATATTTGTTAAATGGTAACTAACAAATACATATTTATACATATATATACATACATATATGTATGTTTATTTGTATGTATATAAGTATAAGTAAATTACACTTGTTTGAAGTAAAATTTCAGATTGAAATTTTGAATATTATTTGTGCGCTTGGCCATAGATCCGGTTGGTGTTTCTCTTTGACTTTTTCTTTATTCCCTCTTTTTTTTTTCTTTTTAATTTGTATTAAGTCATGCCGGAAATCATTTGCACAAATATCCATTTATTGGGTCGCAGCATAAATTAAGTGATTTTTTAATTAATTTATGAAAAACTTTTTTTTCATTTCTCTAACGATATTTATTATTCTTGTTGTTGAACATTACTACTACTTTTATATTATTATTGTTATTCTTGTTGCTATTGTTTATTTGCATTTTTTTCTAATTTTTCCATAAACTTAAAAATTGTATCGAAATTACATGGCCTTATTATTCAAAAATGTATTCCTCTTTATTTTACTTTATTTTATATTTTACATTACATTTGCTCTACTCTGTCATACATTTATTTGTTTGTTATTATTATTTGTTGTTATTGCTGTTAGTATTGTTGTTAAAATACAGGCACATTAATATACAAATACAACGACATTAATACTAATTGCATAAGTTTTGCATTAATTAAAAATTATTACCCACAACTCCTATTACAATTATTATTATTACGCTTATAATAAAAATGTGGTAAATTAATGTATAACATAACATATAGGTCAATAAGTTTATAATTTTATTCATATAAATTTAAGATAGCATTTATTAACATTTCACAATTTTGTAACGATTAGTTTTCCTATTAAAATGTTAGTTTTTCTTAAGGCATCATTTAAGAAAGGAAAACAACTAAGCAACTGAACTTAAAATTCTATATGATTTTTAAAAAAGATTTACAATCGATTTGGTTTAAATAAAATGTATAAACTTTATTTATAAATCAAAAATTTTATCAAGTTTTTTTACGAATTCATAAACTTCCGTTTAAGTTATCACGCTGAAGTTATTAAACAAAAAAGGATTCTTATATAAAGAGCTCCCTTTTGAAGAGACTTCAGTTTACCGTTAAGTGAAATCCGAGGTCCTGATAGAGGTATAAATTTTATCTTGGCCTAAAGGTAGAGTAAATATAATTTTATATATAAAAGTCCAAGCCAAAATAAGGTAATTTCGAAGTAGTCGCCTCGTTAATTTAGAAAGGAAATTTCTTGCGCGAATTAGATATAAATTTTGTAACGAATCACTAAATTGCAAAGGCAGCAGTAGGGTTTCCAGAATCCAAAGAAAATCAAAGGGCAAAAATTTATTTTACTCAAGCATTTTTCATTTTGCATTTTGCATTAAAAAATGATTATTAAACACTTTTACTACGTCGATTATTTTTACTGATTATAAAATAAAAAAAGGCTCTAAACCGAAGACTTTTTGTCCTTTGTGTTATATATATATATATATATATATATATATAAATTCCCATTGCACCTAAAACAGAAAATGTAAACGTGCTCGAAAATTAAAACTGAATATTGTAAATTGAAAATTAAAAATTGGAAATTAAAAATGAAAACGAAAATGAAAATGAAAACCAGAAAGCACAAAAATATTTTTTCCGCATACAAAATTTTGTAATTTGTAAATGTTAAAGTTAAAAAAAAGCAAAACAAACAGTTGAAGTTGAAAATGAAAATTGAAAATTGAAAATTAGCAGCAACAACCACAAACACAATCACGCGCATCAAATACCCATAATAATTGTGTATTAATGTATGCTCATTTGTGTAAGTATTTTTTTTTAATTGTCGAGACCAAAAATTTTCAATTTGAAATGAATGAATTTTTGTGTTTGTTTTAGATTCGTTTTTTTTTCTTTTTTGGTTTTTTGTTTGGAAAAATTTACAAATAATAGGAAACTATTTTATGCGTTGTTGTATTTGTGTATGTATGTACGTATATACGTATGTACATGTATGAGTGTACGTATGTGTGTGTGTGTGTGTGTGTGTGTGTGCTATTTAGTGGTGCATTTTGGTATATTTTGTGGCTGCTCACTTGTTCATAATTAACGGCCATAAAACATGAACAACATTAACAACATTAACAACAACAACAACTACTACTACTACTAATAATAATATCAATAGTAACAATAACAATAACAATAATATGAAGAACAACAATAGTAGGAACAGCAGCAACATATCTGTATAAAACAAAAGGAAATTATTCTTTGTTTTATTTGGATTTTCAATTTAAAACAAAAAAAAGAAAAAAAATTGGAATTTAGCAGAAAAAAAATGCAGAAGGAAAAATGTCAAAATTTACATATAATTGCAAAACAAAAAAATCAAATATTAAATGTAAATTTAAATGTGAATAAACATACATACACACACACACACACACACACACACACACATGCACACACATATGCACACACATGCATACAATTTATATAACTATTGATATTTTACTTATTAATATGACTGATTAATCTTCCGCCTCTTTCTCTCTCTCTCTCTCTCTCTCTCTGCTTCTCTCTAATTCTCTCTCTCTAGCGTACGCTTATTAATGATTAATTGCAAGAATAGCAATAACAACAAAAAGTCATCAACGAAAACAAAGAAGAAAAAATTCATTAATTTAAACAAAAGAAACGAAAAAAAAACTTATACACCCGTACATTTTGATGTTACAGAAATTTATAATTTTAAAAAAAAACCAAAATCTATTCATAATTTATGAGTTTAATTGTATGGCCATTGTATGCTAAGTTAAGTGCAATGCATAATGTAAATTAATTTATTTATCATTTCATTATGAAAATTTTATATTTAAAATGTGTGTGTGTGTGTGTGTGTGTGTGTTGTGTGTTCATGTGCATAAGTGTGCTGTAATTTTTTTTAACTCCTCATATTATTCGAATATATTTTCAGTTGATTTGAATTTGTATTTGAATTTGAATTTCATTACACTTCATCATGTTTCATTTAATTTATAATTAATGGGTTGTTGCAAAAGTTTTTTGATATATATATATTGCCCAAAACAAAAAGAAAACAAACCAAAAAAAAATTATTAGAAATTGTAGAAAATTTCAATATTATCAAGCAAAAGTCATTTCAAGGTAATGAGCAAATTTTGTGATTTAAATTTACACATAAGATAATTTTTATAAGAAATTTTCAGCATTTAAAAATCAACAATTAAATTTATAGAATTCATACATTCATTCAATAAGATGATAACAACATTTTTGTAACATCTTTGAGAGCTAACAAATTGATCTAAATTGTTTAAGTTGTAAGAAAGTTGTAAAACATCAAAGATTTTAAAGATTGCAACAACTTTAAGCAGTCAATTTTTAAAAGTAAGAAATTATTAAATTACATTTTGCAGTAGCTAAAGCAATTATTAAAAATTGTATGGGCGTGGCTCAATAAACGATTTATGAGATGTACTTTCATTCATCATCCTTCATTTCCCGTTCAAAAATGATCAACTTTATATTTCAACTAAAAAGACCTCAGTTTACGTAGAGGCTTTCGACTGGTGCATGCCCAGAATTTTTAGAAATTTCAAATGTATTTTTAGTTGAGAATGTATCAAGTTTTTTAAAACATTTTTTATGAATTTAAATTAAACAATCTATAATGCTCAAATTTATTGTTTTGCCTCCACTTTTGTCATCATCATCAATATAAAAATACTAATTCGTATGATGACAATTTTCTCGAAGGATTCTGTAAGATATTCAAGGTATTTATTTTCGCCAAATTTATGTAAAGTTCTCCTACTTAGATTAATATTTGTTTATCAGTTAGATAATTTATAATATTTTTAAGATTTAGTAGTGATCTCGGACAAGGACAATTAAAAAGTGTGAGAATGAAACCTAGAAATATTTAGCATAAAGAAATTTTCTTCGAAAAACGTATTTTTCACAAATCTTTCAATTTTACATTTTTAATGAATTTAATTCTATTTTAAAAAGGCAACCATTGGATTTAAATTCAAATTTGGAAAATTAAATCTCAGGAAAAGTATAAAAATTCAATAAAGAACTTGGTTAAGATCTATCCCATCAAGAAAATATCATTGAAATCATTTCAAATTCTATGAAGAATAAATGAATAACTTTACAAAATGTTTATGGGGTTTCTTGAAAAAGTGAACTTTCTTCAACCGCAAAGGAAAGTTAAATGGTATAAGAGAAATTTGATTCGCTACTGCGAATATTTATAATTTCCGTAGATAAAATTAAACTTTTCCTTCAGTCCCTTTAAATGATTAAATGATATATTTTTATGGATGATGATGTCTCAATTTCCTAATAACTTTAAATTTTAATATCGTACGCCACTTGCAGCACATTGCAAGTATTATGAGTTTATGCAGATGTTTGCAACATCCAAAAGAAGTTAAAATAGATCGATCGATTCAGAATTTTCATCTAATTTCATTTAAGCCTGTCCGTACGTCTGTCTTTTTTTACATTTGTGTTGTATTTTACAGGTCGCAATTTTAAATATATTTCAATGAAATTTACTACATGGATGTGTTTTAATTTAGAGACGAAGCCTATTAAAAATTATTAAAATCGCACTATACGAAGTTTGTTTCAGATTGGGCCATTTTTTTGAAACTTCTCTCATGTAACGAACTTTTTTAATACTTTCTTATTTTTAGTTTTTTTTTCAATATTTTTGAATTGTTATTGCTCTGTTTGACTTTAATCTCATTAAACAAAGTAGAGAGCTGTAGAGTATTTAAGAGTCGGCCCAGTTTGATTATAAAATTCTTATTTGCTTTTTATTTTTGCACTAGATTCGTCTTCATATGTTTTCTTCTTGAGTTATTTATGGCGGCACAATTAAAGCAATAATTAATTTCGAATCATTTTTTTTTAAACATACATTCATTCGTTAGTCAATTATTCATTCATTCGTGTAAGTTGGGATGATGGTTTGATTGATGAATTTTGCCCACATAAAGAAATCAAAAAAGTGAAAATACTTAAAAAAGCTAAAAAAACTCAAAACAAAAAAAAAAAAAGGAAAAGGAAAAGAAAATTATAATTTTATTATATTTTATGAAATAACGCAACAAATGAACAATTTAACATGTTTCGTCACGTTATTATGTGAAGAATTTTTTTATTGTTGGGTTAATGTGTAAAAGGAAAACCAAAAAAGAAAAAATATCAAAAAAGGTCAAAAAGCAAAGAAAAAAATGCAGAATGCTTTCATTTTCCTGATTGTTTTTCCTGTTTTTTCTTTACGCTTTCGATTAATTATGCACCTAAATTATGTTATGTTTTGTTGTTGTTGTTGTTGTTGTTGTTGTTGTTGTTTGTTGTTAATTCACACAATAATTATAAAGTTATAAATATTTAACGGAAACTTGTTATTCATAATTTTATTGTTGTTGTTGTATAAATTTTCGTATTATTAAAATATCGAATGCTTCCGCTTTATTGGCATATTTTTTTCTGTCTTTTTTTTTTTTTTGTTTGGGTAACACGAAAAATTATTAAATACAAAAAAAGGGCCACCAATTAATCAAAGAACTACAAAAGCAACAAAATCAAAATGCCAACAACAAGAACAATAACAAAAAATAGGGTGACAACAAATGTTCCATTTGAGTGAGTGACAACAGCTGAGTGAAAGCGATTTTTTGATTTATGGGGGGAGGTAGAAAAGTTTCTCTGACATATGAGATGTGGGCGTGTTCAGAAATCACCTTTATCAAAATTATCATTAATAATCATGAAACTTTTATTTTCTTGTTTAGGAAGGAAATTCCTAGAAAATTTATTATGAAAAATTTAATTTGAAATTTTTACTAAGTTTTCTAAATTTCTATTTCAAACTTACAAAATTGTTGGAAATGTTGCTGGGATTTTACAAGAAGCTGAATTTATATTTGAAATTTTGAAACATTTTCAATAATTGGCCGTATTGTTCGTATTTTAAAAGATTTTCCAAAAATCTATTTTTTTCCTATAATTAAAATAAATTGTAAAAATTGTGAGATACGCCGAAGCGGGCTTGCAAGAGCAGGACTTGCAGAACTTAAAGAGTTTGTACTTTATTGTAAAATTTTACTCTGAAAAAGTAACAATCAAAATATTAAGTTAACGATTCTACAAATTGGCCTTCTCTTTGAGGAAAATCTTTCAATTTCATTTAGAAAATACTTTATACCGAAAAAATGTTCCAAAAAGTTTCCATGGCAATGGAAAAAAAATGATCGATTTGTCCAACATTTTGTAATTTCATCAAAAAGTCCATATTGACAAAAATATTGTGGGCGTGGTTACTGCTTAAATAAGTCAAAATTTTCTTTGTAAATGAATTTTTTTGAAAGAAAGAACTGAAACATTAAAAAAACGCTGACCGATGAAACAGCAACTTTCGAAATCTCAAGAAGATTTATCAAGAATTCGCTTTTTCTAAGATTATTCTGCTGAATTTTATGGCATCTTCATAAAAAAAAGGGATGATGAAGCATAAGATTAACACAAAAAAAACTTAACAGAAAAGAAACGAAAAAAAAGAATAATTTGATTTTAATAAAAAAAAAGTCGTTAAAGTGTTTTGAGTTGAAGCAGCAAAAAAAACCCCAAAAAGAAATAATCAAATAATTATAAAAAAAAGAAGAAGAAGAATGGATAAAATAACCCAAATAAAAAATCGAAATTAAAGAAAAATTGTATATAATTAGGCCTTTGATTAAACGATTAAAATGCTAACTTTTTTCAGTTTTACTTCATCAAATTCGTTCTTCCTCAAATTTGCATTCATTTTCATGTTTGCTACTGTTTGACGCATCATTTCAAATCACCCGTAATTATTTTATTCAAATTTTTTGTTTGTGTGGTTTTTTTTGCCATTTTTTGCTTTCTTTTTCTTTTTTTTTTTGCTTTTTTTTTGTTTAAACAAAATGAATGAAACGGTGTCGAAAATCCCTTTGAAATGTATTCTGAAATAATTTGAAAAATTTTTATTAGTTGCTTCCTTTTTCTACATTTATAAGTTTTTTCTATTAAAAAAAAATTTAAAGTAGGAAGAAGAAGAAGAAGAAAAGAGATGTTAAAGAATAAAATTAATAAAAATAATGAAAGTATAAAATAAAGTGTTAAATCAATTTAAATCAATTTGTTTTATTTAATTTTCCTCAAATAATTTTAGAAGCGATTTAGATAAAGAAGAACAAGCAAAAGAAAAAGAAGAAGAAAGTGGAAGATGAACTGCCGAAGAAAGCCGAACAGAAAAAGCTCATTAAAATTATCATACTAACTCTAAGAAGCAGAGAGAAACAGAGAGGTAAAGTGTTTGTGTGTGTGTATGAGTGTGTGTGTGTGTGTGTGTGTGTGTGCAATAACTGTATTTACATTTCACATATACACACATACATACAAGCACATAAATCTATGCATGTTCATATGATATAAATGAAGCGCAATAAATTCTCCTGTTGCCCTTGATGGCAACAAAACAACAACAACAACAATAATAATTATAATAAAAAAAAAAGTGAACTACAATAAAATAAGAACAAGCAAAAGAAAAAAAAGTAGAATGCAAAAATATATAAAAAGATGCTTAAGGATATTTTTCTTTTGTATAAAAAACACATGGGTCTATAAATCTGTCAGCTAATGAATAATATCAAAAAATTTTACAATTTTTATTGATTTGATTTTTTAGATGATACAGCATTCAGTATCACATACATTTACAAGGAATTTTATTGCCTATAACTTTAGAGCCTAGAACTTCAAGCAGCTCTTTAATCGCTTCGTTCTACGAACTAGCGGCAACTTTTACAAAAATAGTTTGGCCACAATCAAGTTTCAATGTAAAATTTTAAATGCTATAAGTTTTAATATTTGTAAGAAATTAATAATCTCACCAAAGTACATTTAAAAATATTTCGAAAGCATTTTACGAACCTTTTTTGCGTTTTCCGAATTAATTGTCTTCTCTTGTAGAAGGCGATAAATTATCCATCATCGATATTTGTATGCCCGTTATTTAAATAAAAGATTATTTCCTTAATGCACAGTTTAATTTTATTAAGTTTATTTAATCATTTTGTGACTTGAGCTGAGGTTTTTTTCTATCCATTTTAAAGATGCGACTCTCACTTTTTTATTATTTAAGTCACTTAAGTCACTTTAAGTGAGAAATTAAGTACAAAGAATTTTATGAAATTTTTAATAGAGATTATTTGGAAGTTGCAACTATCTAGAAATCTTAGGCGTCTAATAAAATAGCGTTGTTCGACTGAAGACTTATTGACCCATGTGTTTTACACAAAATCATGCTATTCTCTTTTATTATTCTGCTGCTGTTGTTATTATTATTATTATTGTTGTTGTTGTTATTTTTATAAATATGATTGTTGTGTTATTGTGTTCTTGTTTTTTCGTTTTTTTATTTTCAGAATATTGACGATTTTTTCCATGCTACACATAACTTGACATATCTACCTGCGTAAATATATCATGACTGTGTGTATATTTATACGCCTTAGATATCTATGCCTTTGTTTGTTTTCTTCTTTTTCTTTTGTTGTTGTTGTGTTTTTTTTTTGGTGTCGTTAAGGTCTTTTAAGGCACAAAGCCGTACGCAATATAACACATAACACATTAAAAGTAAATTAACTTATCAGCAACAACGATCAGTTATTTTATTACGTTTGTCCAAGCAGTAACACGAACATTATAATATCAAAAGATGCCGTTTGCATCAATAATTTGCACTCGCCTTCTACAAATCAACTCGCCTTCCACAAATTCTCGCTTCCAGCACCACTCCACCCCACTTCCACCGCCACCGGTTTTCTTACTTTGCCAACTTCAAAAGTTACAGTAACAACAACAATCATATAAATCTATACAAAAATGAATAAATAAACGCATAACAAGAAATCGTCATAAAATTGTGAGTGATATGTTTGTGCGAGTTTGCTATTTCTTCAACAAAGTCTTTAGTTTTTTTTTTTTTTTTGAAAAAATTTCTATTCAATTTATAATCTGGATAATTGAATTATAATCATTTCATCACATAATTTTCTCTTTTCATAAAAAATTTATTTGTAAAATATTTATATTGTTTTGCAAATCTCTGTTTGTCAATTTATCTGTTTCATTTGTATCAGCTGCCTTCCTAATCGTTTAAAGCGAAATAATCAAGGTTTGATTGTCATCACAGAAAAGTTCATTCAAAATTATCATACAACATAAAATGTGTAACATCAAATGGGGAAAAAAGGAATTGGCTGGCAAAGAAAGCTTGAGGTTTTTTCTAAGTAAATATCACCCAAAGATTCTCAACTTTGTGGAAATTTGTATTCCCATTAAAAGTGCTATAAATTTTAAGCCATTTCATGTAAACTACATTAAACGCAGAAGAGTCAAAGTTGTAAAATTTTGCTTTCAATGCTTTTAAATTCATATTAAAAGCGATTTATTGGCATCCAAATTTGCGATTTAGATTTTTGTAGCGCATTGCTTTTTTGGTGTAATTGGAAAAAAAAAATATTCACAAAATTATAAAATAAATTGATATTTTACTTAGACAAATCTTCTGGAATGAATCTGAATCTGAATCGGAATGTGCTTGTGACATTTTCTTTAAATGTTTAATTTGAATTTATTCGTTTTTTTATTCCATTCGTAAAATTTATTCAGTAAAAAAAACTTTGCTTTGCAGCATCAGTTTTCTATTTTCAATCTTCTGTTTTCTGAAACTGCCAGTTTGAGTGGAAATCAAACAAAAAAAAAATTGGACCCACTTATATAAAGTTTTTCATTTAGACTGTTCAGGAATAAATTTAACGTGTTCACAAATTTTTACCATGAGGAGATTTTTATATGGACAGACATATAATGTGAAATTAATTAGGAAAATGACTCTAAATATTTTCAATCTAATAAGAAAAGCAGAGAACAACTTTACATATCGCAAAAGTGAAATGCTCAAGATTTCGTGCCACAAAGTTCCGTATTTTTAAAAATGAAAAGAACTTCTAAGCTTTTACATGTTTAAGTTTTCTTGTTTTAGAACTAAAGCAGATTTTTCATCATTTTAAGGCCACTTGACACATTTTCCTGCACACTCAAAGTTTAGTTCTGGAGAAAAAAACCCAAATGGAAAATTTTTTGCCACAATTTAACCGCTGCCATTTCGCTTCACTTAAAATGTTCATTCTACATTCTTAATATAAATGAATAACACGATTATTTATACAAACGTTCAAACATTCAAACATTCAGATCAATAAAGTGAACAACAAACAAAATAAGTAAAATGAAAAAGAACAACGATGAAATGCTAATCACTTGCAACTATTAGCAGTATTTAAAAAACTGTAATGCGTCTTAGCACGTACATAATTAAATTCTTCAGATAAATGGCAGCGATGCTGTTTTGTCAGATTTGCAAAATAAAAGCGGTCAATCGGCAGAATAAAAACAAACAATCAAAGACAAGCGAAGAATCGAAAAACAAACTTTGGCGCGCGAGTTTAAAACACACACACGCACACACCCAACCAAACATGCATAAATATTTATTTTATTATTATAAGAAAGAATGTTTGTCTGCCTATTTAAAATGGGGGCGACCAATCCCGAGAAGCACCTGCTCAATTGGGAGTGGCTCATGAGATGGTTTCTGATCCATATCCATCAGGGGGCATCATGAGTTCACGAGATCAGATCCAAAGATTTAGTTTGGTACCACGGGATCACCAAATTCATATTTGCCCATGTGGTGATGTTGGAGTTGGCTTCGTGGGGCTGTGGTGCCATGTCGCGGCGTAGCTCGACTATTATGTTTATACCACATTATTTTTGTCGAGCAGGGGCCATTTCCCGAATAAATGGGTAGCTGGTAGCTTATCGGCTAATTAATCTAAGCAAGGGTTTAGAAGCCCCGAATCCTTACACCAAGGATTAAACTAACAATGAGGTGCAATAGTGCTTTAATTGGAAGCAGTCGACGTGGCATGCACTTTTGACGTGTCTACCAACGCTAGCGATCATAGTATGTTTATACATGCATTTGAGCCTTCCAGCAGGTATGCATGTAAACACTAACGTACTGCCTATCTAAAATGGACTACTGTCAATAGGGTCATAAGGATAATCCTCATATACGGAAGACAATAAATCAAATAATCATGGAAGCCAAGGCATTATGTTTATACCAAGCGTATTAAAAGAAGGCAATCTAACAACGAAAATACCCAATATACACCAAGGATTAAGCTAACTAGATGAGGTGCAATAGTGGCTTTAAATTGGAAGCTAGTCGTGACGTGGCATGCACGTGATGTGACGTGTCTACCAACGCTAGCGATCATAAGTATGTTTATACCATGCATTTGAGCCTTCCAGGCAGGTATGCATGTAAAACACTAACTCTATGCCTATCTAAAATATATCTCTTCAAAGTCAATAAACAAGATTAAAATGGCCTCAAAAAAAAAACAAATAAATATAGGAAAAAGAAACAAGCGCATTGTTAGAATTTTTAATAGCATCTCAACTATAAAAAGGCAATAGTAACAAAAACAACAATAACAACAACAATAACAACAAAAACAATAGCAACTACAAAAGAGAAAAAGACTAAAAGACAAAGTCAAAGTTTTAATACAAATTGTTAAAGAATTGAAGACGAATTTCAAGCACTTTTCGCGTTTGAGTGTCAAATTGTAAAAGAAGCTTTCAAAAGCAAAACACGCTACGAATTTTCCATTGATTTCATGTAATTTTTAAATTTCATAAAGTTTTATGCATTTTAACATTTTAAAATTCCTACAGAGAAGCAAAAGCTAGCAAAAAAACCAGTTCCAGTGGAGGAGAATTTCCAAAAGTGAATGAAAAATCTATGAAGCACATTTGAAATGTAGCGAATAAGCAGACAAGTAACACGATTTATATAAAACTTGTATAAAACTGAAAATAAAGTAAGCATAAAATATGTGAAAAGAAATGCTTGTTAATATTTAAAAGCCGTAGAAGAAGAAGAAAAAGAAAAGAAGGAAAGGGTGAAGTATGAAGAAAGAGTGAAATCAAATTGAGTCAGGGGGAAATTTTTGTGAAAGAAGCACCTGATTTCAGTTAAAATGCTTTCAATGGCACAATGGGCAGATGGGCGAAAATATTCCGCTTGTGTTGTGTTGTGTTGTGTTGTGTTGTGTTTGAATATAAATTTACAATAATAACAACAACCAGAAACAATAACAACAATAAACGCTTGACTAATTTATATACACTTAATTTTAACAAAATGTTTTGACACTTTTTTTAGTCTTCTGCTTCGCTCCACTTTGATTTTTTCTTTTGGTTTTTTTTTTTTTTTGTCTTTCTCCATCATTTCTCCATCCATCCTTCTGCTTCTCTTTATTGCTTTTGTAAAACATTAAATGTTGTGAAAGTCTGTAAGAAGAGTAAATTATGTGAAATATATAAGTTTTTTTTAAATTTAATGCCTTAAAATTAATCGCTTTATTTTTTCAATTCAATTTATTCCGTTCGATTGTTTATTTCTTTTTTGTTACTTTTAAATATAAATGGGATCCATTATTGAGATTTAATTTTATGTATTGAATTGTAAAACAGCAATAGCAATAAGAAAAATCATACAGAATAATCAGCAGAATAATTGAGAGATTTTTAACTCAATGCCGCAAAAGAATCGTATAAGAAATTGCATTTCTTCTTTTTTATTTTTTTCATATGAAATTTTCAAATGTTTTAAATATTCAAATAAATGTCATTTACTAAAGATGAAAAAGAATCATATTAAGATTTAAAAAATCAGTAAAAGTTGAATTAAAATACAGACAAAAAAAGAATCAAAGAGTTCATTTGAAGTTTTTTTCTCGCTGTTTCATTGAGCCATGTGCCATCAAAATTAATTAAATTAAATAATAGGATTTTATAATTCATATTTAGCTAAAAATTAAAAACGTTTCAAATTATGGCAATAGCAATTTTTACTTTTGAAATAAAAGGTAAAACTTCATGATCATGTTGCTGGCGATATTTTGCAAGAAATATGAAAGTTTTTCTATTCGATTCGTTTGAGAAATTTCATCTAAAGAATGAACGTAGATTATTTTGAAATATGAAAGAAGCAAAGTAAAAGTCTTTTCATTTAAATAATGAGTGATTCCACTTCGTTACTTTCTCAAAAGGAAACTTTCATAAAAAAATACTTCACATGCAAATGCGTTCAATTTGAAATTTCTTTTGGAATTTTTTTTATATAACAAGCGACATTAACAAATCACTTGATAAAAGTTTTCAAGTTTTTATTAATAATTTTGATATGAATTTTGATTTGTGTGTTTGGTGGAAACACATTTGTAGAATTGGCATGAAGTGTATGGTTTTCTTTAAATTGCACCACATGAAGGGATGATTATTAAAACTCTCAATTGAAGTCACACGCAAAGAATGAAAAAACTCCAGAAAAATCAGCAAATTGCTAACTCATATCAATCGCACCATAACTTGTTTTTTATTTCAAGTGGCATGTGCGTGTAAAATGAGCAATTGCTTGCGGTATGTTAAGCAAATTATAGAATTTTATTTTACTTATTCTTAGAAAATATAGCACGCATATACGTTTACATAAACGTTCTTGCTACTGTGAATGCTATTGCCACTATCGCCACTGCTACTGTTGCTGCCACTGTTAGACGGCAATTTAGTTTCCGTTTGCCATTTGCCAAAAAAATGACATTCAAATGTTGCACATTTACAATGCATTTAAAATGTTAAAGCTTTTAGTGTTGATTAGATTGAAACATTATTAATCATAATCATTTGTGTGTTTGTGTGTGTGTATGTGTGTTTGTGTGACACGTGACACATTGTATTACCATTGCATTCGATTCGATGCAGTCCATCCCCTCAAATTCGAGCCATTTTCAACTCCTACTTAACTTTCACAAAGGCTTTCCCCACAAAATTTCAAATTAATACGAGGCCAGTTTGATAAATCGGTGATTATAGAAAGGCAACCATTTTTTTTTTATACATATCAGTCAAAAATATTTCAACAATTTTTAATCCTTCTAAATAATGAATTTTGTTAAGGCCCCTCAAAGTTTCTTTTTAAATCGTTGCAAAATTATCTTTGTCCGGCTACTTTTATAGATTTGAAAGCAACAATAAACAGCTAGAAATTCAATTTGTATATTTCATATTTCCGCTTAGTAAAATTTTATGTAATCCCTCAGTTGGGATGTCAATAAACTCAACCATCCTAATCAAATTCTTTCTTCGCTCTTCTAACTCCTTTCGATTGATTTAATGGACGATTTCCAGCATTATTAGATATTTTGAGCGCTTTATTTCGATCACAAGAAAACTTTTTACATCACTTCCCAATTAAGCATTTCTTAGGTTTAAAAGATGATGTTTTCTTGCATAGAAAATTGAACTTTATAAATATGAGCAAAATCGCTTTTTTTCCATCTTCATGGAACTTTACGAGGATGTTTGTTATCAGTGGCCATGAAATGCAAATTATAAGATAAATTTTATTGTTAATTCAAGCACTCGTCTAATGGAAAATGGCGCTTATCCAGCAATGCTACAAACTTATAAAACTGCCCGCGTATTATTTACTTGTAACATTCATTTTCATTTCATTTCAATGTTAGAGATTTAAATAGCAATAAAGAATTGAAGGAATATTTATAATGAAACCATTAATTATATGAACGTTTGCACATTCTCTGAATTAAGAAACTTAAATAAATAAATGTCTAATTAAAAGCAATTAAAAATGTTACAATTGTTCAATAATGAACAATTAAATGCCCTACATTCAGCGTTATTTTATAAAACAAAAAAAAAATAATATTTGTAAAATTTAAAGAAGTTTCTCTTGTATCAAAATATGTTTTTTGTTTCATTTAAATAGATTTACAAGCATTCACGTTAAGAGCGGTCGAAAGTTCAAGTCAAATAATCAAACTTGAAATTCCAATGTTCTTCTTTAAAGATGCGCTGGTTCTATTTTCTAATGGACAATTAAATGATTTGTCTATTTCATTCAGAATGTTTGGTTGCTTAATTTTTATAGATCTCTCGATATCGAATGTTTTATAAGACATTTCTCAGACAGCTGTTATAATACAATACAAATTCAATGATAATATCACGTTTCATTTAAATATCGTTCAAATTTTGTGTAGAACGTTATATCTCAACTGAATCTAAGTTAAAATTTTGGGTACATTTTACATATTTTCTAGTTTCAATTTTCCCTAAACAAAATTCTTTTCAAATATAAAGAATCCTGAAATGACTATAAATTGAATTTAAAAACCTTTGTGTTTTAAAAAAATAAGGGGTGTGACATTCATTAAAGCCGTTAAAACGATACTTCATTAAATTATTGAAGAGTCCATTTTTCATTCATGTTACTTTGATTGATTTATTTATGCTTCCAAATTTTGAAGTCCCGCATTTTTCTTATGAAAGCAATTTTTGCTTCTTTTTCTTCTGCTGATGATAAATGATGAACCATGAAAGCTTAATATAGAAGATGTAGTTTTCATTCCCCAATATCCCTATCCTCTCTCTCTCTCTCTCTCTCTTGCACAGAATCATCAAGTTGTAAGAATTCTCGCTATAATTTATTTGTTAGCAATTATAAGAAAATTTCAAATTGTTAATGTTAGATGGCAATAAGCGATAAAATTGAGATAAAGATAAGAAAATTGCAATGCATGGCGGATGTTAGAAATGATTCTATACTTACACTAGGCCACAACATAACAAGAACAAAGCAAGAATATTAACTAAGAAAAGTTTAAATTAAAGAAGTTTGTATTGTCCAAACGTTTGCCATAATTTTTTCTTCTATACCTAAAGAAATGGCATTTAAATCTTTCGTACGATTGAATGTAAACATTTCAATATATTCTCTAACTCTTTTTTACTTTGAGCAACTTCATATTTTAGTTAAATATTTTATGCAACATCATAATTGAAATTATATTTAATTTTTGATTTCTCTTGATAATGAGAATCAAACATTTTCCGCCTTCATTAATAAAAGGAAACAATTAAAGAACGTTTGTGAAGGAATGAGGTAACAGAACAGAGAAATTCTCCTTTTGTTTTTTTTTTTTTTTGCTTTTCCTATCACTTGAAGATCGTTTGTGCCAAACAGATGGACATTGAAAGAAATGATCATAGAAAAGTCTCCATTTTAGAAAATTTTATTCTAATTCAGGTTGATTTATTGAACCATGTGGCCAGAACTTTTTTATCAATCCTTCTCTTAATTCCCTTCTTAATTATTTCCTTCCTTTAATTGCTCCAATTTATATCGATTATTTTGAATTGAGAAAAACAAAAAAAAAACAAGTTTATAGATAGAAATAGTAACCACAAAAATAAGAAACAATTACAAATTGTAATAACTAGAATAATTGTAAATTAATCTAAAGGGACTTAGAAATTTTTTTAAAGTGTTGCTACTTTCCATTCTTTCACTCCTTAGAAACACGTGCGCCTTTTAGCTTTTAATTTTCTCTCAAGTATTAATAATTCTAAAGGGCTTGAATAATTATAAAATAATTACAACAATAACAATATAAACTAATTGAAGATATGAACATTTAGAATTTAACCACAAAATAAACCCACAATCGATCTGTTAACCACTAAACAAATTACAAATTAAAACAATAACAAAATAATAGAAATAACAATAACAACATTAATAACAATAATAATTATTATCATTAGAACATTGTTAAATTTTTGAAGTGAAGTTTAATCAAGAATCTAGTTTTTCTTTTTGCTGTTAGATTTTTCGAAAAGTTATAACAAATGGAATTTTATTTGGTAATCAACTTTACGCTCGGTTTGCAGTTGTAACAGTTAAATCGGATCTCCTGATTCTAAACATAAAAAAAAGACTGTTTTAATGTTTTTCCATTTTTAACTATTCAAACATTGCTCATGGCGCTAAGGTTTTTGGCGTATCTTATAATCAGAGTAAAAATTGTTTTGTGTCACTACAATAAAATTCAAGAAAAGTTCGTGAAATTGTTAAGTGATGAAATTTATCATCAAAAATGCTGATATGATATAACTTTTTCAATGACCCAATATATTTCTATTAATATTCTCATTTTACTTTATGAATTTATGAATGTTTGTCAGGCTCACAGAAATTTTACCAAAATGTTGGGTTTTTCATTTAAAAAGTTTCCTTTTTTTGCTTTTCAATAACAATTGTTAATTTACTTTCTATTAATTGTTGTTGTTGTTATTACCTTTGAAGAGTTCCATTATTGAATAATATGAAAAAATAATGGATTTTAATAGTTTATAGCTTTGCATGATCCTTTGCCTTTTCTCCTTTTTTTTTCAAGTCTTACCTTCGTTTATCTGTTTTTCTATTTTCTTGTTTTTGTAAAAATTCTTTATTGTTTTAGTTTCAGTTGTAATGTTTTCAATCGACCTTCAATCACCTTAAACAACAACTGAATGAAAGCCACACAAATTGTAAAATTGAACCAACACCGGACTGACTTTCACAACAAAAAAAAAAAACTCTAATTATAATTCGAATAGTTAATTAAAATAGGAGACGAACAAACTGTAAAAGCCTAGGAAGAGGATAGAAAGCGTATAGTAATGAGCTTATGTAACAAGCAATCAATCAATCAATCATTTAATCGAAAATAGAAAACCACAAATTTGTATGAATTCATCCCTCAATTTGAAATGTCATTTCTATTTCAAAACGGCCCTCAAGATAAAAAGATGATTTATGAAACTTTAACTATAAAATATTTCAGGTTTTTTTTTTATTTCTGTGATAAAAAAAATTTGTTCATTTGTTATTTTTTTTTTAAGGATTTTAAAAGGACTTCAATAGAACTCTAAATTGACAAAGTAATTATTTAATGTACCTAGAAAGTTTTCTAAATTTCTAGTACAAATCATGTGTGGCCAATACAAATTCTAGATAAAAAAACGTAGATGCAATAAAAAAATTCCAAATAAATTAAAGGCAATAAAAGGATTTTTTCAAGATATATATATATTTTCTAATTATATGATTTTTTCATGTCAATTAAAGATAAACTGTAAAACTTTTATGTTCGCCCTTGAAGCCTTCTAATAAAAATCAGTTCTCTGTAAATTGAAAGTCAAAATTGAGTTCTCTCCATAGCAAAAGGGCATTCTAATAAAATCATTTAAAAAAAATTGTTCTAAACAACAATTAAAATATTAAAAAGAAGAGAGATAAAAGGTAAAATTGATTAATAATTTTATATGAACAATAAATGAACTATTTAGAAAGGTTTTTCAAACAAAAAAATTAGTAAAATGGAATGAAAGCAAATCAACTTAACAAATATTATCGGCAACAGTTGGCGTGATGTAATTCTATTATTTAAAAATTAAATCTAATTATTCTTTGCTTCTCACTCTTTTTATGATTTATAATCAATTTAATTGTTATTTATATAAGAATTTGTAATCGTTTGATTAGTATTCCATAATTGAAAGGCCAAAAGACGGAATCATGAAAAGGGTTTTCTCATAGAAATAAAAAGATAAACGAGAATTTACATTCTAGAAATTGTACGAATTACAATTAGATTACTTTAGATTCGATTTGTGTTAAATCAGTTTAAGCTGCGGAAGTTGTCGCACGGAATGGTAATGGTAGTGGAAAAATATATTCCCTGTAGGTCTCAACAACTCTCCATTGCACCTAATTAAGACTTTTTTATTATTTTTATTTAATTAGATGCAAAATCAAACACATAATTTCCGATAAGTTCAAGTAAATTTGTATTCATGGGGACTCGTATGTCTCACTCCAAATTTGAAAAGAAATTTGCTTAACTTATTGGACTTATGACAACAAATATTAATTAATTTGTTAATTAATTTAATTTAATTTAATTCAATTTAATTGAATTTAGTAATAAATAATAAATCTAATTTAATATAACTTCAATTAATTTAATGTAATTTATTTAAATTTAATTTAATTTCAATTATTTTAATTTGATTAGTTTGCTAATTCATTTGTACTTTAATATAATTTAATTAATTTTACTAATTAACTTAATTTAATTTAGTTTAATTTAATAGAAATTAATTTCTTATTTTAATTTATCTTGGTTTCATTTAATTAATTTTATTTTTAATTTACACCAATTTTCTAGAGTTTAAACTTAATTTAATTTAATTTGAAGAAAAAACGAAATAAAGTTGAAACAATTTTCTTCAAAGACGAAAAAAAAAGAAAGAAAAAATACAGCAAAAACATTTAGTTTATAAAATATTGGAATTTATGTTAATTATATTTGTATATAATGAAATATATGCTTATATAAAATACATATAAAAAAATATGCTATAAAAATGTTGTATATTGTGCTTAGTGGTGAATAATTTTTTTTAAATAATATTCTATTGAATGCTTTATCATCGTAAAATAAGTGGCCAATTTCCCCTTTTACTGTTGTTATTGTTGTTATTGCTTTTATTTTAACTTTAATACACATAAGCGAATGCAAGACGGTATGAGAGAGATAGAGCGAGAGAGAGAGGGTGATAAATCGAGAGAAAGGCTGTCACTTTAAAATAAGAGAGTGAGAGAAATGAAGAGTTTTTAATGTGTAGACAGAGAGATAGAAAACAAAAATAAACAAGTTGAGAGACAAAGTAAGCGAGACCAATTATGCATGCACAATAACAACAATAATTATAACAGTGATAATAATAATAATAATAATTACAATAAACGTTTTATTTTATTTCTTCTCGTTTGCTTTTTTTCGTTTTTCCCCTTTATTTTTTCTTTATCTTTGCAAAAATTCGCGTAAGTGAAATGAAATGAAATGAAATGATCAACATGGCGTCTGCACACAAAATCTACAGTTATATATAACTGAATGTATGTATTCATGGATGGGCTTGTGTGCATGTGTATGTTTTAAATAAATACGTTGAGAGTAAAGTTTTAATTGTGTTGAATAAATTATATGAAAAGTTTTTGGTGAGAGAGAGATGACTATATCTGCATTTTATTACTGTTATTACTGTCATTATTATTATTGTTGTTCTTATTATTGTTGTTATTAATGGTTATTAGAATGAGCATTAAACAATTTTTAGAGCGCATGTGTTTTATTACAATTGTATTAACGTTAATGCTACCACAAACATCATTATCATCATCATTATCATCAGGACCAGCACCAGCACTTTAACAACACTAACACTAACAATTGTTGTTATTGTTGTTATAAATTTTCTTTTACATATTAGAGTTGAATTTTTTTTCTGTTTGTGTTTTTACTTTACATTTCATTTCATTTTAAGTCGACAAAAAAGCAAAAAAAGGGCAACAACAATAGCTACAATAAAAAATTAACAATGAAACAATCAGACGCTAAAGCAAAATATTAATCATAATCGCAAACAGGCAAACAGCAGGCCGTTAAACAGGCAGGTGCGCTTTGCATTCAGTTTTGTTTTGAACTTGAATGTGAACATTGTTAACGCGACCACACAAAACTTAACGTAACGTAACATAACATAACATAACATAACGTAACATAATTTAACTTGAACGTAAATTAATTTAAGTTTTGCCCTCCAAAATATAAAGAGCTTTTCTTCTTTAAAGTCCTTGTGAATGTTTAACATAAAAAAGTATAAATAAATTTGTTTTTCTTTTTTTTTGATATTTTTTCGTCGAATAAAATTAAAAGAAAAATGTGCTCTACTAAACTGATATAAATTGTTAGAATTTAATATAAATCAAAAGTAATAAGATTTAATAAGAAAAAAAAAACCGAACAAAACAGAAAACAAATTTAGAAAAAAAAGGGAACAAGCTAAGAGCGATTGAAATCAGTGAAAATTTTATGGAAATGAAAGATTCAAGAGCTGTTTTAAGGGCAACAGCAACAACAACAACACTAAGGACAACAATAGCAGCAGCAAAAGAAGAAGTAGCAGCAACAAAAGCTTTGGAAGGACAAGTAGCAGCGAAAGCGGGTAAAGTAACAACAACAACAACAACAACAACAATTAGTGATTATCCAGAGAAAATGTCCAATTTGAAACCGAATCGTTCACGTTTCATGATTAACGATATATTGGCTGGCAGTGCGGCAGCAGCAGCGGCTGTTGAAGCGGCTAATGTGGCAGCAGCTGTTTTTTATAAACAACAGCAGCAACAGCAACAGCAACAACAATCATATAATATAAATAATAATAATAATAAAATTATTAATAATAATGAAGTAAATTTACGTTCGTCTCCGCCTGCGTTTTCATCACTACCAGAACTTTCGCAACTCTCACCAAAAAAGGGTAATGGACATCATGATATGTTAATACTAAATGCTGGTCCACATCCACCACAACATCAACATCTGCAACAACAACAACAACAACAACAACAACAACAACAACAACAACATTATCATTATTTACATCAGCAGCAACAGCAGCAAAATTTGCAGCATGTAATGTCTGGAACAGCACAAATTCATGCGTTACCCTCAACTATGACTATTTTATCTAATCATCATAACAATAACAACAACAATAGCAACAATAGCGGAACAAAATAGTAATACAACGAACAACAAAATAGTAACAACACATATAAACAACAATAGTAACAATAATAATGATGACATTAATATTGATTTACATGGGCCAGCGTCGGAACAAAAAGTACATTTTCCCGGCGGCACCATTAACGTTGGAACGAACGGTTTAAATGTCGCTGCACAATATGCGGCAGCCATGCAACAACATTATGCCCAAGCAGCAGCAGCACGAGCTGCAGCAGTTGCT